>CABFOV010003257.1:27649-68728 GCA_902141375.1 Timema poppense | reverse complement strand
CCCCCTCCAATCCCAATCCTAGCTACAAACCGGAGGACAAAGCTGGCTGGTCTGCCAAGAGTTTAACACTGAGTCACCAGTATCTGTCATGCCCTCCCCCCAACCTCCCTAACAAAAGCTTTACTTATTTGATGATAATCTGATTGATAGCTGGCACCAGCCCAGCCCTACTTTAATTTTATAAGGACTGGGAGATATAGCAACAAAGAAACTGTGACAGGTAGACAAATGAGTTAACATTGAAGCGCAAATTGAAACAATAGCATCAATAATACAAAAGAAATGAATGCCAATTTTTAAACGTATATTTTCATTTATCAACTTTTAATACCAATACCTAGATAATTTCAATTGATTAAGGGTAAAAATAATTTAACTATAACACTAAATAAAACATTGAATCATAAAATGTTGATTGTGTGTATCGAATCTGCTGAGTTTGTTTTTATTTCAACGAGTCTAATTGAAAAATGTATTATTCTTTCCAATTAGTCAGCAATGTGTGCACAGAAATAAAAATAATTAGGACTTAAAAGACTATAAGGATACAAGGCTTCACTTGAGGAAAGAAATAGTTTTATTTGATGGTTTATTTCCTACTCAATACCATATTGACCTGAAAATAGGTTGCTCCCAAATATAAGCCACACTCCAAATTTACAAGCATTTTCATAGGAAAAACAAAGTTAAAATAAAATCACTGTATGTAAATCATAGAGGTGTACCAATTTAGTAAAACCAATCACTGATATCGATTGCTGATTGTTTAAAATAATCGTTCACGTTATAATTATTTACATCGATTAATCCCAATTATCAAATATGTATTAATAACTATTGGGCAATATGCTTAAGAGAGTGATAACAGTTGATGTAATAATATAAGAAGATTGTATGCATAAAAAAAGATAGTTTATGCATAACCGGCTAAAGTTGGTACTTGATTGTTAGTTTTATCAACGGTATGAACTTATATTTCTTTATCTGATTATGTAGTCTCTGCATAGCCCACAATCCAGATGTATTGTGTATATGTGGTTTTTTTTCGATTTTGATCACTAAACTCCTATCTAGAAAATTTTGAATTAAATTCTACTTAAAAAAAATAATTAATTGACATAATAATCGCTGATGCACACTGATAATTGCCTGATTATTAGGGGTCAGCGAGCTTGGGTTTTTTCATTCGAGTCAAATATTTCTATAAGTTCCTGAGTTTGAGTATAGGCCTATTCATAATTTTAAAATGTTGAAAAGTATATTAAAAAACATGTTCTTAAAATATGAATTACACTAATTTTTATAATGTTTAAAAATGAGGTAGCCCAATGGCTAGATAATTTTATAATAAAAGAGATTGATAAAACTAAAGAAAAAGGAAAAATAAACTACTAAGAATAAACTTGATGAAGAAAGCCCACCTAGGGAAAGAGGAAAAATGTGGGAAGAATCCAATGCACAAAGGTGACATCTTCTTCCTTTCTTCTGTCTTCTATAGTAGAAGTAGTCACAAACACATTTTAACACAAATAAAAAAATATTTCAGCATTGTTGCCTTTATCAACCACAAAGAAGAAGAGTGTACAAATAACACAAACAATGGATTATTGGGGTGGCTTGATTTTGGGTTAGTACAGTAAATAAAAGTGTAAATATTTAAAATAAATTAAATAAAAGTACATCACTAAACATATAGTTTTGGCTTTTATCAACCTAAGAATAGTGTGAGGAATGGCCCCAGGCTGGAAACAATTGATGATATTGATTGACTTAGAATTGTGAAGAAGTGAATTACCATAAATCTGTTTTGAGTAATCAAAAATGTGTAATTATACAGAATTTTAGAACTTAATACTATAAAAGATTTTTATTATTTTCAATATTTGCACACCCCTAGCTACTCTATGGGACTAAAGGTGTTCTTGAACCCAATTAAAAAGAGATCAACCTCCCCAGCCTGTAAGAGAGACAAACTACACGTACCCGTCTCTTTGCGAGAGTGGACAAATACCAGCACCTGGTTGCGCCCTGCATGCTCCATCACCTTCTCATATACTATCTCGTTCATTACTTGGAACCTCTTCATTGCCTTCTTCTCGGTGACCCCAATATACTGCTGCTCTAGGGCCACGGGCCGAAAACTATTGTCAAAGTAGTATAGTCCCTGTAGGAAACAAACCACTCTTTACAGCAGCACAATTTGAATATATTATAGTGGGGCATTTTGAAATTAGTACAAAATCATTTTCATTTCGTTGTGAATAGAAAAAAAATGTTACATGACTCAAAATTGAGAAGCTAATGTTGTACCTTTAAGGATTGTATGTAGTTATTTCGAAGAAGTTTTCAATTGCTGCAACAGATGGTGTTCTTTAGTGCTTAGCGCTTAACTTAAAAGAAAGGTTGTTTAAAACGAGATGGACCTTGACACTTTAGTAATAAAAATATAACTTCAAGCCAAAATGGGTGACAAAATCAAACGTCCAAAACTTTTATCTGTATAGCTACTATATTAAATGCATTAACCTATTAGAAGATACTTTTTGTTTCAGTCTGTTGGTCATCATTGTTATTCTAAGGTGAAAGGAAATTAGTATAAATGTTTACTATGTTCATGACAATATTATATATGTGTGTATTTATTTACAAAGAATTTTTTTTTCACATAAAATTTTATGCATAAAATGAGCAGTGTAACAAAAAAAAAAAGTTTGTCAGTATACAGATGGTTATTTGAAGTTTGGGTTCATACTTACAGTGCATGATGAACAGGCACCTTTCTGCCTTATTAAGCCAACAGTGTTTGATCTATGAATCAATTAAATGTGGCCGTCTCGAGGCACATTTAATGGTGAAACATAGTAATCATGTAAATTCAAAATGGGAATATTTGAAATTACCAAAAAAGAAATATGAAACTAGATTAACACTCAAAACATCGATCTCTTCATGACTGCAACAAATAACCATACTCTTGAGGTTAGTCATGAAATTTATCTACTTATAGCATAAACTTTGAAGAATCATGCTATAGGAGAGGATATAATAAAGCCAGCATATCAGCTTTTCTCAAAATAGTTTTGGAAAAGGATGACAAAGATATTAAAGTTATGCCACTGAGTAACAATACAGTTTTCAACAGGATAGATGAGTAAATATGTCAAAGCATAGCTTATTCATGAGTTAGAATCAAGGGAATTCACAATACAGATGGACAAATTTACTGTAAGAGACCGTGAGATGGTCCTATTGTTGGCATATGTGAGATATATTGATAGTGAAGAGTTTTCTGCTGTGTGGGTTACTAGAAACCATAACTACTTCCATTGATACACACAATAAACGTAAACATTACATGGATGCAAACAATTTACTATTAGAAAACAGTGTATCTTGTGTGGCCTACCATGGTCAAGAAAAATGACTGTTTGAAATTAATGAAGAATGAAAATCCATAAATATTGCTTGTGCGTTGTGTTGTTCACAAAGAAAATTTAATTGCTTAAAACATTTTACCTGTTCTGAATACGATATTGAAGTTGGTAATAAAATGTATCAACACTATCAACGCTAATTCTAGATGTGAGCGTCTCTTTAAACAGTTTTGTGAGGATAAAAATGCAGACCATGTAAGATTATTGATTCACACTGATATAAATTGGCTGTCAAAGGGAAACAGCATGAAAAGATTCATGGACCTATTTGACATTCCTAGTGACTTTTTTTTTTGAAAAATTGAATATAATAAATAAACAGCTTCAAGGAGCAAATCTGACCCTTGTAGATTCAAAGAGCAGGATATTTGGCTTCATTACATTTCTGAAATTATGTCAAAATAATATTTGTACAAGAAAATTTACACAGGTTTATTGGCTAAATAAGTGTGAGCTGACTGTTACTGCTACACTTGTCCTTGTGGATAATTTGAAGATACTGGCTTGTGATTTAAATTACAGGTTTTCTAATTTAAAAGAAATGAATTTTCCATATTGGCTTACTCAGCCATTGCTAGTGGACCTGTCTGAAGTGGGCAGTAAGAAATGCCCGAAATGCAAAATGATGAGGCTGTGAAAACTATATTCCAAGTAAAAGGAACCATGAGGTTGCTCTGTGATGAGACAGAATAAATACCCAAATCCAACTGTTTTGGCAAGAATAACTAGTGTTACTATTCCCATCCTCATGTTTTGTGGATGTGGCTTAGTGCTGTAAGTGACTTACTACAGAAAAAAATAAACTGGCTGGATATCCCAAAACAAGGGAACTTAAGACTGAAACTAACTAAACCATTGCTTGAAATCAAAAGCATTTGTAGTAAACACCAAGCTCGATGATCTCACTATGCCTCTACCAATGTAATAAAATTTAGCATAGATGTGTATAGACTTGTGTTTTATAGTATTATTTTGTTTTAGTAATTATTATAGTATTACCCTGTTCGGGTTGTATGCACTTACGATGTGTAATGGTAGGGTGATTGTGAGATGAAATGGAGGACCTACAGTTTAATGTGGAATCTGAACCATGGTGGAGGCCTGGCATTCCACACATTCACAATTTGTGATTAATACACGTCTTGTCCGAGGTAAAGGAAGGGTTTGGCAATCAGATAAATCTGTGCCAGGGCTGGGCATTGAACCCCGGACCCCCAGCACACGAGTCTGACAACTTATCCCTAGACTGCCAGGTCACTCGAAGTGTTATAGTAATTAAATAGTTCTATCAAACAGGTGACATTCAGTTAATATATTATTAAAAATATCCTCCAAATCAATAGCATTAAATACAGTATAACAACACTATTAAGTGCAATAATAACACACAAACTCTAACTATTTAACTTACTGTTTCTGGTTTGACACGAAGGAATGTGGCGACGTCCTGATAGTTTGGCAGCGTGGCACTGAGTCCCACTAGGCGCACGTCTTCCTGAGTGGTTTCTATATTGCGAATTGTCCGCGCAACAAGAGTCTCCAGGACTGGTCCGCGATCATCATGCAACAAGTGGATCTCATCCTATAACACCACACAATCATAATATAAGGAATTGTTTTTGTTAGGAATGGACAGATATTACATTTTTTCTGCGCGATGGGTAAGGGACACAAAATGAGTAAAAATATCGAGATCGGGAAGGAAACAAAAAATTATATAAATGCTAAAATAATAGTTTAAATAGTGATTTGTTGTGACCCCTGTAAAGATGTGGTACTTACATTTGATGTATTTATAATTTGTCTGGTGACATTTTAAATACACTATATTACTTTTAAAATAAAGAAATATATATTCCTAGTATTTTTAAATTATCAATACACTCAAGCTCAGGAGCGTTTTGAAATAAACAACTTGAGTTCCAATAAAATGAAAAAACTCAAGCACATAGATTTCTAGTAAATATTCATAGACACATCCTTATTATATACAACCTAAATACTCACAATAACAATGAGCCTGACGAGCTGAGTGAAAGTCTTTTCACCCCCTTTCCTAGTGATGATGTCCCACTTTTCTGGGGTGCACACAATCACCTGAGTCGCTTGAATCTGTTCTCTTGTTAATTGATGGTCTCCCGTCAACTCTGACACTGTCAAGTTATATGTGCTCAGTCTCTGAAATTACACATTGACAAAATAAAAGTTATAAGTTATTCACGAGCCAAGTTTACCTAGATGACAGCTCGAAATGTTACTAGAAGTAATCCCTAATATATCACTGCACCAACAGCTGACATCTATCACTTTGGATGACTGTAATGAAAACAGATGGTAATATATTAATGTNGACAAAATAAAAGTTATAAGTTATTCACGAGCCAAGTTTACCTAGATGACAGCTCGAAATGTTACTAGAAGTAATCCCTAATATATCACTGCACCAACAGCTGACATCTATCACTTTGGATGACTGTAATGAAAACAGATGGTAATATATTAATGTGATAGTTAACCAAGATGATTTAGGCCAATATTATTTATATATTTATTTGAGGTTGGACACAAAGTTTATTTATAGTTTTATTCCACTTGAAAAAATATTTACACCCCTTTCACAAAAACTTATAACGAACATAGCTTCAAAATGGCGACCAACGAATCTAAGCCATATTATTAAACATAAAGGTAAACAAGTTTTTTTACAATGATGCAGACACGCAGTTGATGAAAATATTTTATTCAGTTAAATATTTCAAAATATGATAAAATAATCATAAAATCATTTATTATATGTAAAAAAAATTACAAGAATTTTCTCTTTTCTAAGTAAATACGATGCCTGTATTAAAAGGTATTGATGTGTGCACTATATTATTAAACATAATCAATAATGTTCCAAAATGAAAAATAAGTACTTTTAATTATGTTTAAAATACTGTTTCGAGTTGGATAAAAAGAAATTATTTAAAAAAATGAAATAGTATGAGAAAACTTGTTAACATTATTTTAAATGTAATATATAACAGGTAATTAAAGATCTTTAAATTTATAACCAAAACTGTGATCTTTTACAAGTGTTGGCAGCCCAAAACCTAAACATACAATTTTCGAACTGTCATCCGGGTAAAAACCTATTGTGAACAGAATATATGAAAATTTACACGAATGTTATTATTTTAACAATCACATTAGAGTGTACACTGAGTGTATTTTAATTAGTGTCAAATATCTTAAGGCCGTATTAACATCGACCTAACAATAAAAAATATTCATATAAATATGGGTCCAAAAACACTTAGTTTCTGAGTTAGGAGGAACTTTATTGCTTAACAATATTAAATGATTAATAGAAATTAAGCTAGACAATCTATATATTTAAAAAGAAAAGTCCCGACTCACTGACTGACTCATTAACGACCAGCCCAAACCCTTGAACCTAGAAAGCTAAAATTTTGTACAGAGGTTCCCTTTATGATGTGCACAAGGAATAAGGCCAGATTTTTTAAAGTTCTCACAGGATAGGGAATAAAGAGGATTTATATTTTCGCTTTAAAGTTGCCTTATTTTCTTATGCAATTCCCACAGAATAGGGAATAAAGAGGATTAATAATTAATGATTAATTTCAAAGATATAAGCGAAGTCATAGTCTTGCCTTATAAAATGGGAATAAACATATTAGTCGAAAATATGTTCGTGTTTTAAATAGAATGTATTTTCATAAATCGATATATCACAAGAATCGAATATATTTCTTGTTTTATACGCGAAGATAGATAATGGATTTAGACAATGAATGTTATTTCAAACAGTATTAATAATGAACATTTTTGTGACTGATTTAAATAATTGAATAGGTATGTGTTTTATAGTTAATAATTTTTTCATTATAATTTAATTCTATTTACACCTCTTATTATTTACTTAGTGACTTGTTTAATTGTATCTTGATCATTTTATGTGTTTTATTTTGAATAGTCAAAACCTTGAATATTTTGTGTGTGACTTCAAACCTGTTTAATGAGCAGAATACCCCAATAGCCTTAAAAGAACTAGTTCACACAATGACATGTAAACGGCCAGCGACCCCAGGTCGATCGCGCCCATATTACAATACCATAAAAATCTGAAAATAGGATATACTTTTGCCCCGAAAACAACCTTTATTAAGAAATGATTTGATTATAAATATTGTTTTTTAAAATCAAACTTTGACATTATAAACTGTTACACTAGAAAATTAAATTATAATTGGGATACATTGATAATCATCATTATTTTACTAATTGCATTTAAAATGTATTAGTTATATCTAAGTGTTTAAATAAACTATAAGAAAATACAAAGCAAGCACCAACCCAAATTTAAAAGGAACTTTAGCACTCTATAAGCTATATATTGACTTCAATAAACATACTCTAAATTTTTGTGCTTTCAAAGTAGGTCTTCTCGTCTCATGTGTCTATATTTTTTTCATATTCTCAAATAAACATTGCCTAGAATTGAACAGATGTTTCTCGCACATCCCTACTAAAAATAAAATAGTGATTTTATGTTAAGGACCCTTTAATTTGAGAGTGAAGAAAATTATACCAGGGAATCATGGATTTAAATAGCAGGCAGGACAAAAATTGGTTTATAGTTTTGTTTTAGCCTACTTTATAGAACATCCACAACACACATAAATGGTGGAAGAATTTAAAATCCTAGGGATCCCAATCGTTAATTGAACTTTAATCCCTTCACCTACAACAATACTCGATGAGCCTGATATTTGTACATGTATGGGTGACTCAAATTATATATAATTATGTTTCTTCTCACCTTGCCAAAGTTTCCCACCATCTCTTGTACAAGAGATCTCATGGGAGCCACATAGATGATCTTGAACTCATCTGTGTTAATTGTCCCATCAGAGTTGATGTGCTTACCAATCTCTCGCAACATACAGAGCAAGGCTACATTTGTCTTACCAGCACCCTGAAAACCGAGATATGATTAGTGAATAAGCACTCACACATGGATTAAATGTTTGGACATAATATATTATTAGGGATGTGCAAAGTCTACAACTTCAATTCGAAGTGAAGCCAAATTGAAATTCAAAGATTTAAAAAAAGTTTTCTAGTTTGCATAGCTATATGAATATAATCATTAAAATTTATTTACAAAATGTTATATTGCAAACATGATTAACGTATACCATACAAAAATGGATAAAATTATCATCACAACATGCACAATAGATTTTTGTTATGTGAAAATAGATTTAAGATGTATGTTAAAGTACAGAATGACAAGAAAATAATCATAAATGTGTAATTTAATTTTGAAAATGTTGAATGGGGAAGATTCATGAATGTAGAGCCAATAACTTTTTAATAATCGGCTTCATGATTGTAGAAAGAGAGCACATTTTTTAACCAAAGTCATGGCTGAAAAATATTCAAAGTGAATTCGAAGCTTTGTATACCATTATACATTATCCAAGTAATTTAATAAAACTGTGGTGAATTAATGAAACGGGCCATTACAGGGTATAAGAGAATATTATTTTTTGGCATTGGGGCTGTCACGAATCCATCAATATCGCAAGCAGTCACACTGCTCGACACCGTACCATATCAAACTTCATCTTTTGGTCATCAGTAGCCCTTGTACTTATAAGGCATCAATCAACCCCAGGGTTTCGAGATTTTAGGTTTGTCTGGTTCATGAGCAATGTCAGTCAATTCTATCGGTTTAAGTTTCCACGAGTTAAGCCTGTTCTTCTACGAGTGTGGGCGTACAGTCTCTTTATTTCTGTATCTTTCATCTAACATCACATTTTGTAATATATTTTTGTAACTACTACTATTAAATCAAAATTCGTAAGCCTTATTATTTTGAACCCATACAAATACCTTGCCTGCAACATTACTCCTCCCGCAAGCTATCGTAACAGATTCGCCCACAAGGTGTAATGTATAGAACTGCTCAGATTGACAGTAATTTAACATAAATTGAGTATTTTAACTGTCAATATTTTTATTGGCAAGGTTTCAAAGACAACATTTTATTCGAAGAAAAGTCAAAGTGGATGTTTGTTTCGAAGTCAAGTCAAAGTTTTGAAGCTTCACACACTCCAAGCTGAAATACTCACTTTATGGTCAAGTAATGACATCCTGGGCTATAATGTGCATTACAAATCAATATTCATATGAAAAAATCTGAAGTGATTGAATTGTAAATTGTGATAACTTTAATTATCAGATTAAAACAAAATATTACAAACAAATGTGAAATAAAACATTTTATTAGTAATTTTAAAGCATCAATCTATATATAAATAGCCATTATATTAGATTGTTTCAAGCATAAAACTAACAAAAAATATAAGGACTTCGATTCAGCTCAACGAGAATCTTTAAAATATTTAATTGAAGTTCACTTAAAATTGAAAAAAAAGGATATTGCATAACCCTACTTTACTTATTAATGGTGTGTGAAGCTTTAAAAAGTCAAAGTCAAAGGTCAAATCTCATTCAAATTCAACATCTACAATAACTTTCGCATATTCGAAAAATTTCGAAGGAAGGATAAAACTTTGATAAATTATCAAACGATTTCATACTATCTTACTAAATATAACATTATTCAATATTTGATAATTTTAAAACCGTTACTAAACAGAATTTTAAAAGTGACTAGTAATTTAACTAACACAACGTAAGCATGGATCAAAATCGGTTAAGTAAATGTTATTATATTATATTCACTATCGCCAAAATAATTTCATAAAAAATAAAAATACCTATAAAGAAATAACACCAAGGTCACTGGTATGAAGCAGAAAAGGTGCTTTAGTTGTGCTATTATCTCAGCTTGCGTCGAATGTTTGGTCCTTAAAACTCTATCTCTTTGGAATTATTTGTGACAAATTTACAAGTGCATTTTGACACAGAAGTTTTTCATAGCTTATTTTCATTTTCTTTGTTATTCAAAATGGCTGATATGAAAAGTAGGAAACGAAAACGAAATTTAATTTATAACTATTATCAGAGAAATGAAGATAAAAAGACATGCATATGTAACGTTTGCAAAATATTATTATAAACATGTTAAGTAAAAGTTAAAACTTAATTGATGAGTTACTAATATTATCAGCAAGCATGTGTGCATTCGTTATTAATGTAGTCCTTAGGTAACAAATAAGGAAATTTTCCTGGACCTTGTTTCTGAAAAGATCCAAAATAATTATTAATTTAAAAATTAAAAGTAGCATTAAGTGACAACCACAAAAATCCTAGGTACATTTGACTTCAACTTTTCTTCACAAGTTTGAAGATTCGCTTTGAATTCGCATTTAAAAAGTGGACTTCACACACCCCTAGTTTTGATTTAAAGTAAAATAAAAAAAACTAATTCTTTTTTATTTTACTTTAAATTCTAAATATTGATTTTAAGATTGACTGAAAAAGTTCTTAGATAGAAAATTAATTTGTACATTTTATTATATTTGGAAGAAGGTATAGGAAAAGTGGATAGAAACATATAAAAGGTGGGACAAACACAATATGGCCTTTACAATGAAAAGAAGAACAAAGTTCACACTTTACACTGCTGCCAATGGACAAAGCGGTAATGGTTGCCTCTTAAAGAAAATTGATTGTCACCGCAACCATTACCTCTTTGTCCATTGGCAGCAGTGTAAAGTGTGAACTGTGTTCTTTTTTTCATTGTAAAGGCCATATTGTGTTTGTCCCTCTTTTATATGTTTCTACCCACCTTTCTTATACCTTCTTCCAAATATAATACAATTACCTCATAAAGCGAAAAGAGGTTTTCCTTATTGAGTTATATCGTTTGTACATTTTAGTAACTACTTACACAGTAACACAGTAAGATATTCAAGCCAATCTATAAAAGTGAGCTATAGTTTTGTTCAACTTATGATTTATTTACTTCAAAAATACCAATTTACCCAAATATTATTAACTAAGATACAAAAGCAAGATGCCCTTCCAAATAATAACATTAACGTAATAGATGTGTCTTGATGCAAAATAAGTGTGGTGAAGGTGTATTTAGGACATGATTTGATATTTAACACTTTGCTCATTATGTTTCACCAAAAATAGGTTTGGCAGCCCTAGAACTATTTTGGTATGAATATTACCATAATGTAACCTAGTGTGATTATTATTTAATAATGCTCAATAATTGCTTTGACTAGGTACGTTGCTGTAAGATAAAAGTGGCTGAAATATCAGATATGTCTAATTTAATTTTAGTAAATTAATAATATTGTTAATAAACATAAAATACAAACATCACAATGATAGAAAGTTCTAAATGATAACCTTTTGATATTAATGTTTCCCAAAAATTCCCTAGAAATAATTTTTTCTGCCAGAGGTTAGGGAGCATCAATTTTCCCGAGTTTTTTTCATAGTTTGGGATATCATACAAGTCTGTTAAAATATATTTATAAAATGGTGATATATGTTCCAAAACTAGACATATGGAAAAAAGAATGTTATACACAAAACTGTCACTTTATTACACAACTAGCTTACCGTTGGAGCACAAAGAAGTAAGTTTTCATCAGAATCTAAAGCAGTTTTGTATAGGCGGCTTTGTATTCTATTTAAAGACTTAACATCTTCAAAAGCCGGTTGAACATACTTTGGTAGTTTATCTACTGCATAAAGAGTTTCATCTGGGGCAAAAGGCTTCGGTTTCAAAGCAGGAACATGAACTTCCTCATATCCTGTGACAGAGGAAAATTGTTTTATTATGAAAACTATCAATTCTATTAAGTGTGCTAGATATATAAATAAGGAGACCTGGTTATTGATTAATTTGCTTGGAAATGGTTTAGTAATCAGCCCTAATCTTAATGAGAATTGTTGTGTTTCCAACTACCCTTTCTGGTTATCTATGTCCTTTTACTATTGGGTTATAGGGGTGAAGAAGGTAGACTGTGGAAAAATAGCCGCATTTGTGTAAGCTACCTTTGAACATCTAGACAAAAGTCAAGTCCTAGCAATCACTCCCCCTTCCTGTTGTTCCCAAAAGAATTTACGATTAATAGCAGATTTTTTTTTTTTTCAAGAAAAGATATAAAATGTAGAAATATTGTGCCAAAGGTGTAACTAAGTAGAGGTAGCCCCTTTAGAATACAAAAATCATTAGAAATAAATGCATGACTTTATTAATTCTAATTGTTGCCTATGGTTTTAATTAGGAGGTATTGCCGTCACACTCATCCAAGTGATACTGGACACTTTATAATAGGTTTCACCATTTACTATTATATAAAAAAACTGGCTAGTTTTTCTATCAAACTATTCAAAGTGCTATCATAGATACATTGCAATCACAACTTAAAAATCAATCAGCTCTTGAGTCAACTTTGCGGTTTCAGAACATAAGTTTACTCGATCTCAACCTGAATAAGATGTCTGTGGTAGTGAAAAATTGTACTTAACAATGTATATGTGTTTTATCTAAACACTTTCTACTTCATTATCACTAAGCTAAGTGTGCGAGCTTTCCTTCCAATCTAAACTATGATTTAGCTTAGTGCTCTATTCAAGGTGGCTACAAAACTTTTACTATATAAATTCGTTGACTTTTCCAGGTTTTCTAAACCACCGGTATATTAAAAAAGAACAAAAGATCAGACTTAGCAATTTTTTACAGTTTTCTTGGTGGATGGGAATTTTTTCGTTTATTACTGTACATTTATCAGATATTTTTGAAAAATCCCAAGCTACCAAACATTAACATTCTTATAGATTTTTCTTTTTCTAGTATTTAATATTTTATGTGTAGGTACATGCAAAATTCACATTCGCTATAATGTGAATTTTTAGAGAAATTCTATTGTTTTCACATGAATAACATAAATTTAAGCTTTTTTATTCATTTTATACACTATCCTTGATTTTTATGAAAACCAATATTAAATTAATTGATTGTTGAACTATGTTTATACCAAAAATAGCAAGGTATTTTTATTAATCTTTTTGCTTGGACCTAGCAATATTTTTAGGCTGAAAACAATCAATCTATTGAAAATTATGTATTGTAATGGTTAAAAGTAGGAATCATGATACTATTCATAAAAGCTGTAACCCTGGCAGAGTGCACGCTCGCCAATATTTACAAATTGAAAATAATTATATTGCATGATGTGGCAGTTAGCAAATTTAAATGAGAAAAATAAGTATTGCATTTATAAAAGACTAAATTTTATGTATGGAAAAAGTGCATTGAGCAAAAACATTTAGTAATGAATAAAATGATAGAGTATTAGGAAAAAAGTAGAACACAAATAAAAGACACTAACACAAATTTACACACACTTCAATATTTCGATGCTATTAAAGCACCTTCCTCAGGAAGTAGTAGTCTAATTACTACTACTTCCTGAGAAGGTGCTTTAATAGCATCGAAATATTGAAGTGTGTGTAAATTTGTGTTAGTGTCTTATTTGTGTTCTACTTTTTTCCTAATACTCTATCATTTTATTCATTACTAAAAGACTAAATTTGTGTTATTTGTGTAAAAACAATCAAATTCACACCAAAATTTATGTTATTGCAAATGCGAAGTGAATTTTAGATGTTCCTAGTTATGTGGCAATACCTATTAGATACATGCAAAGCAGATTTTTTGAGTTCAAGTCAAGAAAAACCAGAATTCTGATAAAATAAAATAATTTCAAAATGGAACATTTTTCATATGTTGATGTTTTTTAAGTATTCAAAGAACAAATATTCATAAAGAATATAAAGCTCTAGTTTCTTACCTTTTCTTTGTTTCCTAAAGGAACCATCAGGAAGCTGACACCTCTTATTGGCCATTAGGTGTGAGCCCTGCGTGAATGCTAAATCCTCCAGATCTATAAGCTGGCGAGATCCTGCTACCTGACCTCCCACACCGTCGCCCCCTTCTTCCGCTTGATCCTTGCGCCGATTTTCCCGGCGCATAGCGCCTTCTTCTCCCCCGCCGTCATCTTCTCCCTTCCCTGTATCCAACTGGCGCAAGATGCGACTTAAAGAGGAGTCCTCATTCATCTTGTCACGGATCTTTTGTCGTTCTGGTTCACTTTGAGATGATGCCAGCAGAGTGCAATATAGGACTATGAGAGAAAACATGATTTTAATGATCTCAATTAGAGTTGCATCAAATCCACTATTTTACAAATACAAATCTCCAATTTACCTTCGAATTCCGAATCTCAAATCTAAATCGTGGAAAAAATTATAAACACAAGAGGATATATAAATATGATTAGAGATGGGTCGAATCCACTATTTCTCAGATCCGAATTTACATTTTAATCTCGCCACCAACCACCCCTCGCAAAATACTGGTTAAAAACAAGCCAAATTAAGCAATCTAGACTCGTATTATTGTTTACAAATCAAATCAATCAAAATTTGAGTGTCTTTAAGTTATTTTTAATTGTGTTGATAGAATGAGTTAAGTTTCTAAAAAAAAAACATGTTAAATAAACAAACAAATTGGATCAACTTACCTTTTGACCAACTTGAATCATCTTGTGATTAAGTGATCAGATACCTGAATCAATTTTAAACAAATAATCGATATACAATACGTAGGCCGGTAGGGATAAATAAACAGTTTTATCGGTGTCTAACTGTTGACAGTATTTATTTTTCATTAGGGTGACCTGGCGGTCTAGGGGTAAGGTGTCAAGACTTCTATGCTGGCGGCCGGGGTTCAATCCTCGGTCCCGGCAAAGATTTATCTGATTACCAAACCCTTCTTTCACCTCTGACAAGACATCTTGTGAATGTGAGGAATGCCTGGCCTCCACCGTGGTTCGGATTCCACATTAAACTGTAGGTCCTTCATTTTATCTCACAATCACCCTACCATTACACATTAGCGTAAGTGCGTATAACCCAAACGAGTAGTAAGACGTGGTGATAATAATAATAATAATAAAAATATTTTTCATTAAACCCAACAAAATGTCTAACTTAAGGATCGTATGCAATAAATTGAGGTTCTTTGCATAGTTGTAGATAATTAAAACCAGTTGGGTAGTAAGAATTAACAGTATATTTATTTTAATCGTCATTTTTGCAAGTAAACATAATACACGTCATAGCGGCCAACTGTATCGTGTGTAATGGCGGCTGACTTTGTATCATGCGTAATGTGTTCTTATTTTTGTTTAAAAAAAAAGCCGTAATTTGTTTTATTTAGAGTTTATTTGTAATTCTAGTTTTTATTTTCAGTTTTCGGAAGGTTTTAATGTGTTCATTAAAATATTTACAAGATTGTTCGTGAGGTGAGAGTTTTAGAAGTGAGCATGTGCCGAAACAGTCGAGTCCAAGTTTCCTGTAGAGGTGAAGGGTACAAGGCACGAAAGATTTTCCACACCTAACCATTTTTTTTTTAAATAATGATTTTATTCATGCTAATCTCTTTTGTGCGACAAAATAAAGCTAACAGATTAAGTTGTGCTTTTCAAGTAGGGCTAAGTAATTTTAGAATTCAAAATAATATGCTTTGATTATAGGTGAAAGATTCGACCATCGAATCTAGTAAAACGTCGAGTCCTCGAATCTCAAATACTTGTCAGGATTCGAGTGTCCCATCTCTAAATATAATATATTAATATAAAATATAAATATTAACTAAATGTTAACCTTTTCTTATAAGCCATTATTATTAACTATAAAACTCATAGCAATGTTCACTCAGCGACAACTAGTAAGTTTTGGTTGTATCTTCGAAAGTACTATATGTAAGAATTTGATTTACTGTATTTCGTTCAAAAGGTTGTCAAATAAATTTCACTACAAAGCTGAATTGAAAAAAAAAGGTTATTGTGTTTGCACAACATATGGAAATAGAGATACGAGTCAATGTTCCAACATTTGTGAAGTAAATGTTCATTGTTGGAGAAAGGCATACAATTCCATATTTTTGTGCAAAGCAACAACCAAGTGCCCTATAGGTCCTAAGAATAGAAGATTTCCAGAAGTCAATGAAACTGTTATACGGTTTGTAACAGAGACGCATCTATAAGGCTTATCCATCATTCAACAAGCCATGCAATTGAATGTCAGAAAAATTGCCAAGTTCCTCGAAATAGAAGAGATGATTTTTAAAGGCTGTCACGACTGGAGATATCAATCAGGTTTTTGTTAAGGTACCGAACAACATCTGTCAAAACTTCTTGCAGACTTTCGGCTACATGTGATCAAATGAAGTAAAAAACTTTGATAACTAATAATTAACATACTCATTTGTCTGTGTTTCTTAAGAAGCTTGATGAAGTCGAAGCAATCGTAGCCAAGAAGAAGCACCAGCTGGTTTTCACAGTCTCTGTCATCGCCTGCATCCCTTAGGACAGAGAGGACCTCTGCTGCCTTCGCCTGGGACACCATGGCATCATTGTAGATCTTGGAGAGGCATCGCTGTAGCCAATATGCGTCAATGTCGAGCGGGTGGAGAGCTTTCTCCTTTTTCATTTCTTCCACTCCTCCAAGCTAGGGAAAACAACATTAATAATAATGATAAAACTTAATTTACTGAACTGTGCAGAGGTCAAGATAATCTAAGAGTTTTCCACTACGTTAGATTATGTTTAGGCTAGTGACTGTATTATAAACAGGCCTGTGGAGTCTGAGTCAATTATAGTTGGAGTTTGAAAAAATGTACTGTTTAGTGCTTATGAAGTTCAAACATAGTTAACATATACACTAAATCCTTGCCAAATTAGAATAACAATTTAGTGACCAATAAATTATTGCAACTAAAAGTCTCCAAAACATTTGTGAAATTAGAAATTGCTATTTAAGGTGCGGCAGAAGGGAGCGCAAGTATTTTTACCTGATGAGTTCCGATAGAATGAAACCTAGGTCGGGGGATTGGGCGGTGACGATCAATTTTCTTTAAGAGGCAACCATTACCTCTTTGTCCATTGGCAGCAGTGTAAAGTGTGAACTGTGTTCTTCTTTTCATTGTAAAGACCATATTGTGTTCGTCCCCCTTTTATATGTTTCTATACACCTTTCCTATACCTTCTTCCAAATAAAATACAATTACCTCATAAAGCGAAAAGAGGTTTTCCTTATAGAGTTATATCATTATATATTCGCATCCATGTCCTTTTCTTGTGTTTGTCCTTTATGTTATACCTTTAATTGTTCCTATCTATGTGTTCTATCTTACCATTTTTCTTTTTTCTCCTCTTTTGTTTTTTTGGTTTTCTCTTTTAGGAAGTTGCGTTGTGCGTTTCACACTCCTCCCTGATGAGTTCCGATAGAATGAAACCTAGGTCGGGGGATTGGCCGGTGACGATCAATTTTCTTTAACAGGCAACCATTACCTCTTTGTCCATTGGCAGCAGTGTAAAGTGTGGACTGTATTCTTCTTTTCATTGTAAAGGCCATATTGTGTTCGTCCCCCTTTTATATGTTTCTATCCACCTTTCCTATACCTTCTTCCAAATATAATAAAATAAATCTACCATAATTATTATTTTCTTCATTCATGATCAAATAAATACCACTTACAAAAACAAAAAATCTATCCAGAGCCACTGAAAAACTGGGGGTCTTCTTGGATTCGTGTAGATACAGTAGTAAATGTATGGCTTTAGAAGCCTTATTTAAACAGTGATTTTATTGTTTAAATACAATGTAAATAATGCTGCATTATTTTCTTGAAATAATATGACATTTGTGATTATATTTGTTTTAATAATGGTTCAATATTAGTGAGTATTAAAACATAAATTATTCAAAATTTTGACTTATGTATACATTTAAAATTAACTTCCCCCCCAAATGATGTTTCTAAATAGCTTGGTGAAACAATTTTTACTAACAGATATTTTTGTGAATGTGTGGAAAATCAAGGCACAATCTATTCTCTGCTATCTGTCCATCTGCCAGTGATAGCGAACTTACATTTTCAGCATGAATGGAACGGTCGAAGCGGGCTTCTTCACCTTCTTCTTCATCCTCGTCTTCCCTCACCTCCCCATACATGTCCTCATCATCTTCTTCTTCAGATTCCTCAAACTGAACATTGATGCCATACGTTTCATCAATGTTCTCATCTATAATACATATATTAAAACAGAATAAAAAGGGACCAACACAAATAATTACATCTGAACATAGGTTACATTTGACCTAGCCAAACAATGCTCTAAAACTGATACATGTTTGCCTTGATCCAAGGGTAAACTATTCATTGCTAATAATTAATAAAAGACTGTGTTAATGATGAACATATGGGATCATCAGCTAATATATGGCCATCAGAAACACAACCACAGTGACTTAATCAAATGTTGGTACTGTTTAAATGTACAAGTAAAAAGATTTATCCGATTACCAAACCTTTCCTTCACCTCTGACAAGATTTTGTACTAATCACAACTTGTGAATGTGGGGAATGCCAGGCCTCCACCATGGTTTGGATTCTACGTTAAACTGTAGGTCCTCCATTTCATCTCACAATCACCTTACCATTACACATTAGCGTAAGTTCTATGTAGGCTACACTATTTCAGCTCAAGTATAAAAAAAGATAATATTCAAAAATGAGAATAAAACATTAATAGTTAAATAGAAAAAATACAACACATAAATAATGAGAGCCCCAGGCTTGTTTACAATAACATTTTATCTATGGTAAATGTTCATCGAAATAATAATTTCCCGTGTGAATGGAACAAATTTTAAACATAATTTTAGAATTTAGGCTTACATATTTTGTAAGTTTTATACTAAATCCAAGCTTACCCTTAACATTTATTCCAATTTAAAAATAAA
Source organism: Timema poppense (assembly GCA_902141375.1). Taxonomy (NCBI): domain Eukaryota; kingdom Metazoa; phylum Arthropoda; class Insecta; order Phasmatodea; family Timematidae; genus Timema; species Timema poppense. The sequence continues at coordinate 49,475 of CABFOV010003257.1, read as the reverse complement.
CAAACAATTTGATGATAAAATTGGAAGCTTATGGCAATTTTATCAGTACCTGCCTAGGTGGGTTGGTTAACTAGCACACTGGTTTCGTGTTAAGCTAGACCGCCGAGGACGATAAGATCGAGGTTCAAATCTCACTCGGGTGAACTGGCGGTGGTTTTTCCTAAACGTTTTCCCACTCTCATTCCATGCAAGTGTGGGTTCACTTCCTCTATATTCAACCTTCCCAATTCCTAATCTATTAGTGGTTTTTTTATTATTATTTAGCACCGTGTCTTACTACCTGTTTGAGTTATATGCTTTAAGTACTAATTACGCTAAAGGATTAGGAATTGGGAAGGTTGAATTAGAGGAAGTGAACCCGCATTTGCGTGGAGGGAGAGTGGAAAACCATTTAGGAAAAAACCCTCCCAGTTCACCCGACCGAGATTCAAACCTCGATCTCCCCGTCCTCAGCAGTTGAACTCAACACGACAAGCGCATTAGCCAACTACGCCACCAAGTCGGGTCTATTAGTGTAATTAGTACTTAAGGGTATAACCCAAATGGGTAAATAAGCGCTGTGCTAAAATAAATAAAAAAATGTATGAATAAGGTAGGCTATCAAGTTAGTGAAATGTATAGGTATGTGTCAACAATATCTTTGAATTAGGTCGAGAGATGGGACAAAGACTTATTCAATTTGAGTTATGAGTCGGAACAGTAAGTTTAAATTTTGTACTGTACAAAATGTTGGCTTCACCATTGAAACTCTCCATTAACAAAATTAAGAATTCATAAAAAACAGTTTCAGCACATGCCTCCAATCCTAACCTTAACTTTGAGGGCTGCTACACTGTCAAGGTGTTAAAATCATTCCACAAGACACAATGTAATATGTCTCAGTTAAGAAGATGAGAACTGGCACATCAATGGATCACAAACTCTAGAAAACCACCCAACCAAAATATTCGCTAATTTCAACCCAGAGACTACACCAGCACTATCTACCATCCATAGAGTAATAGAGAAACAGTCAGTGAATTTCAACTCCACCAGAGAAGTTTTCATCCTTACCAATCAAGTAGCCATCAGTGAAGACAACATCTTGTTTAGTCTAATTACTACAACTTCCTAAGAAGATGCTATAGTAACATCGAAATATTGAAGTGTGTGTAAATATGTGTTAGTGTTTTTAATTTTATTTGTGCTCTACCATTTTCCTAATATTTTACAATTTTATTTACTACAATAAGTTTAAATTTTATAATTTTGTATGGTTTTAGAAAGGAATGATATTGTACACTCAAAACATTTTATACCTTATTTATAATTAAATTATAAGTTTTACCAATAGAATCTAAGTAAAAGTTTGTTTAGTAAGTGTTGGATAAGGTTTTGACACTAGGTTTGATAAAAATAGTCATAAGACAAATACTAAAATTATTTTGTTTATCTTTTAATCAAGCATTATTTTTATATAAATATAATTAAATTCTAGAAAGTGATTTTATCATTTACTAAAAATCTTTACCTGTTGTCTGTGTTTTCTCTTCTGTGCCAAAATCTGTAATCTTTTTTCCTAGATTCACTAATAGTGCGAAGCGCTCCTCAGCTAAAGGTCCTAACAGCGCCTCTGTCTCGCGTTTCTTCTCCCTCTCCTTAAGTCGATCATTCTTCAAGACAGCGAGAACTTCATCAGCTGCTCCACAAAGTATGTCGCGAGGCTTGGCAGTGAAAGCAAAGGAAGAATATAGTAATTAGTATAGTGATTGATTAGTGGTCCATAAATACTATAAAGTATACTTTTGATTTTAGAGGCTAATGGAGGGAAGAGGAGTCACAAATGGAACAATAACAAAAAAGTCCTTTAAATGTATATTTAATCACTGAATTACTGAAAGATGTTTAGTACATCATCTTTTTCTGTTTATTTTGTGCATGATTCGCTTTCCCTGAGGGTTGCAATTGCCGTAGCATCGTTTGATCAATCATCAATAAACAAGGTGATCATATGACATCAAAACTTTGTTTTTGTTCCATTATTGCTATTTTTAAGTGTTATATACATTACACATGACTGTTCATAAAAAATATATATCTGAAGTAATATAAGTGCATATTGTGAAGTAGCTTAAAAATTGTAAGGATATTCTGTACATACCAAATCAATGTTAAAAATTACAAGTATTCCTACCAAGGGACTTCTGGCATCATACAAAGTTTCATATGATCGCAAAATGTAAGAAACCTCATTATAGTGGCGAGAGACTTGTTTTGCCTGCTGCTATCGAAATTACTGAAATAATGTTTGACAAAGCATCTGCAGATCTAGTCCAAAAGATCCCTCTGGTAGATAGCACAGTGGGAAGACAGATATCTGACATGATGCAAGACATACAAGAACAACTGTCCGAAGCTTTGAAAATGTCAAAAATTTGCAATACAAGTCAACAAAGCCACTGACTCAGTGAAGGATGCCCACCTTTTAGCTTATGTTTGCTACATCAATAACAGATCTGTCAAAAAGGACCTATTGTTCTGCAATCCGATTCTGGGAAGAGCCAGTGCTGGGGGACTTTTCAAGGTATTGGATGATTTTTTTGCCAACAAATTAGATGAAGTGGGAAAATTGTGTTGGGATGTAAAGTGATGGTGCTCCTGTCATGCCTAGAAGAAGAAGAAGTGGTTTACAAGCTATCATGAAAGGAAAGGCTCCCAATGCCATCTGGACTCACTGAATGATCCATAAGGAGTCACGTGCATCAAAAAATGTGAGTACATAACTAAGTGTTGTCTTTAGTTCCATCATTAAAATAGTGAACTACATTCAGACAAGACCAACTGAATCATGTTTGTTTGCTGCTTTATGTGAGGAAACAGGGGCTGAACACAGTGCTCTCAAGGGTGTTTGAAACTGAAGGATGAAATTAGTCTTTACCTCAAAGAGAGTGACTATTCTGGGAATAAAAATGAGATCAATGATATCAGTTCCTTTTTCAAACTAGCATATCTTGCTGATATATTTGAAAGACTTAATATTTTAAACACATCACTGCAGGGGTCTGGATCGAATATTTTCACTTCAAGTGACAAGGTGAGTGCTTTTATTGGGAAACTGGATCTATGGCTGGCTAAAGTTGAAGAAGGTTTTCTTGACATGTTCCCAAAACTGAACGAAACACTTGAAGAACATGACAATGTGCGGCACAATTTTAAGACCTTTTTTTTATAATCAAAAACCACCTCAAATTGCTAAAATTAGGATTCAAAAAATATTTTAAGGAATCTGTTGATGATGTCAGTCAAAATGAGTGGGTCTGAAATATTTTTTTCTGTTGAAGCAAAAAAGAGGCTGCCAACTAGTGAACAAGAAAAACTGATAGATCTGTCCTCGGATCTCAAAATGGAACACAATTCTAAAACATGTGAGATCACACAGTTTTGGATTCAAGCTGAAAGTGAGTACCCAACAATGAGTGCAAAAGCTGTAGCAGTTCTCTTGCTGTTTTCCACATCCTATCTCTGCGAAACAGGATTTTCTGTTGTGGCTGCCATTAAAACTAAATATAGAAATCGGCTTAACGTAATGCCGGATCTCAGATTGGCTATTTCTTCTCTAGTTCCAAGGTTTAATAAACTATGTGCATCAATGCAGGCTCAAAAATCCCACTAGGCCTAGCTGTGCAATTTATGTTTAGTTTCTTTTGACAATGTTTATGCTATGTATACATTTTTTTTAAAAATTGTTTATTAAAAGTGAGTGAGACATTTGATAATAGTTATATAATCATTTTATATCAATTCAAAATCTAAGATCCAAACGCAAGGGGTCGCGATAATTCCAGAGCCAAAAATTGGGGTCGCACTCCAAAAGAGGTTGGAAACCACTGTATTAATAGCTTGCTATAAGGAACAAAGTACAGAGAGACTCAGAAGAGAAAATAAGAAACCACAAGAAATAAAATACACTATCACTAAATCTGACTGGATATTGTAGCTAAACATGCTGGTATTAAATGAACCCTAAATATAAAGAAGACTATTTATTACCAACCTGATCTCCTAAGGCTTCTTGAATAAAGCTTAGTAGCACTTCATATGTCTGACGTGTTTCCTGGGTCTTGGGGCGGTACAAAATTCCTACCATTTCATCAACCCCCTCGGACAACAAGGTGGCACCTTTCATTCGGGTAAAGTCATACTGAGCCTCATCTCGTTTTTGACGTCTGCAAATCCATTAATTAAACATACACTGCATTTTCAAACTCTTTCATACTCACCCAAATTAAGAATATGATAGGAAAGAGCAATAGTACCAAATAAAAGGTAAAGGGAAGTAAGACTAGTCTATATTCATGATAAAGGGTTCACAAATACTTTTAAGATAGCACCAAAAAAAATATCTATGGAGCTCTGATCCCAATGTAAATTGTATGAAGTTTATAATTTAAGTTAATATAAAACAAACTATGTTATATTGAATATCTTATCAGTGTATGAAACCTGCCAAATGAATAAAAATAAGAAAAAGATAGGTTTGTCTTAATGCCAACAAAGCAAAGCAAGAAGGCCGAAGAAGTTGTCTTACCAGTTGACAGATATATTTCTGACCTTTGGTGCGCCATCCATTTTACATTAAGATAATGGCACACTTTGTCAATTCAATAATATCTGAGCTCACTACATTATAGTCAATAGTTAAAGCTGGTGACCGGTAGACCAACAAATAGTTAAGACCAGGTTTCAGTAGAAAGAGAGAATCAAGAGAGTGAAAACATTTTGGTTTCACAGGTGAAACACAGCCACTACACAAATTTGTCAGAAGTATCTGCTTTGTGCAGTTCAGGAAAATCAAAATTCTCCAATAATGGAATAAACAAACACATATAAAGATATTTGGTATTGACGCTGAACTTCCTAAATTTATGCTGCCATCCAAAGTTATGAAAACATCTAGAATGAAGATGAACTTCAAGACATCATCAAGAAGATGAATGAAGGAGGAGTAAAATAAAACCAACGACAAAGAGGAGAAAGAGAAAACTCTTGGCTGATATTCACTCAAACATTTTTTCAGCTAGAAAAGAATCCCATGAAAATTTGTGGAGTTAATAGGCTAAGAGAATGAAATTTATTTATCACGCAACATCATCCAGTCGACGGTGGAGGTAATACGGGAAAGGTATTTTCACCCACCCTCCTTTTTTAAACATACACAAACTTAGCTAGTATCAGGCTAGTCCTCAAACTAGCACGTCCTTCACTTTGTTCTCCAATCAAGACAGGTAAAACCAATGGTACAAAAAGGTTTTGTAATGAAAACTAAAATATACTAAGTTAAAACCCACGAGTGTGACAAATTGTCATAACTATTAGTAAAGTGCAATATAAAAGTCCTTTATTTAGGGAAACTTATTACAAAAAGAGATGTTAAATGTACTACAATTCTTAGTTTATTAGTGTGGATTCACAGGTTTGCCGAAAAACAAGCGCAGAACATAAATGTGGTTACGGGATGAGCTCTAAGCTGTTCTGCTGAGGTTCAACTTCTACTTTGTTTGCTCTGCCTGAGATGTTCAGTATGGGAAAACCATTCAAATCTCAAAAAACCTACCATCTCTAATGAGTGTGAATGTGCTATAAATATGACAGCAAGCAGACAGCTTTGTTGGCCACTGTGAGGAGATTTTGAAATAACCTGTTAATGTAAATCATGTGTGTATCAATGTATTATACACAGCAAAATAATTTGAAAATATCCATTGGGAGAATTATCTAAAATATATTTTTATCTACTAGAAAATAAAATATGTTGATAATAAGCTGTTTTAAGTTTGTGTTGCAATGCATTGTGGGTCAACATGTGGCATGTGAATGGCTGCGCTACTCAGGCAGATTCTGTTTTATATTTTTTGGGAACATGTGAATCAAGGTAAAAATAAAACTAGTGTCAGGTTGAGTATATACTAGCTAGGAATGAGAAAGGTTGAGTTTAGAGGAAATAGGCCTATACCTGCATTTGTGGGAAGGAGAATGGAAAACCATTTAGGAAAAAAATCTCAATACACTCTATTGGGATTCAGACCCACCATCATAAGCAGTTTAGCCTAATGCAAGAGTGATGCCTTAGATCATGCAGCCACCAGAATGACAAGATGTACCATGTTAAAGAGTTTTATAGCGCCTAAAGATGATCTATAAAATGATGATTTAATTAAATGTTTCATAAAGTAGCCTAGGTAACTTAAGCTATTAAAATATATAATCACAATATAATTTATTTATTTGGCATATTATACTTTCATAAGAAATATTAGATTTCTGTCAGAGTATAAGAAGAAATTTAAATATGCCGACTTACTTTGTTTTCACTTAATTGAATATGGTTATAGTATCAGAACTGTTTCTGGTGATAACATATAATATAATGATACATATAAATTACTTACTTTGCTTTACGTTCTGCAGCTTTAACAGGACGTGTTCTTTGATGTCTATCTCCCATCCTCGTTCCATCAAGTTTTCCCACGAGGGACATAACCTCTCCAGTTGCCTCATCTCGGCTTCGTCTTTCGATAAGACGTACATCAGCTTGTAGTACAAGATTAGAGTTCTAAGTACATATAGAACAAAATTATATTGTTAAATTAGTAAATTCAAAATTATATTGCCCGAATCACAAATCAAGAATGAATTAAAAATGCCACAAAGCACTGAGCAAAATTGATTGGGTCATTGGGAAAGCTTTGGTTTTAAATTGGGTGTACAGATACCTATAATTTTACAGCTAAACTCAGAACTTTTATAGCCAATCAATTTTCATTTTAAACTTGGTAAAGAGTTGGGCACAATACAAATTTTAAAAGTAAAAACTAGGATGTGGGTGAAAATGAAAGCTATTGAAATTTTCATACTATCTAGTGCAATGTTTCTCAAACTTTCCTCAGTAGTGTGAGGTGCATAGACCACTTGAATAGAGTTTAATGCATAAGCATACCACAAGATAAGTTGTTTTGACCACCATGTCTTACTACCTGTTCAGGTTATACACATAATATGTATTAATTACGCTAATGAATTGGGGATTTAAAAAAAGTTGAATTAAGAGGAAGTGTACCCACGTTTGTTTGGAGCAAGCATGAAAAAACATTTTGGGAAAAACTCAGTACACCCAACCAACATTTGAACCTTGATCTCCTTGCAACCGGCAGTCTAGTATGACACGAGTGACACCTTATACCATGTGGCCACCAAAGCCAGTGTGATATATGTTAAATGTATATGTGGACAACCCAACTTAATATACTATCTACCTACGATATTCCCTTGCCTATGCCAGAAGTATTGTACATGGTTATCAAGAAGAAAAGCCATTTTGATTTGACTTTATTTTTTATGCACATTTCAAATGAAATACTATTTGTGGTAACAAGTAGTGTTGATTTTTGAAGCAAATATTTAAATTTTAGTAAGGAGAGATTTACAATATAATGTTGTGAGAAATTATTCAAATGATACTAAAAGCAAAATTTAATAAATGCAAATTGAATTTGAGATATTGTAGTACAAGTAGTCAAAAAAACATGACTACATAAATATAAGATTTGAAAGTTATTATAACATACAAATTTGGTTAAATAAGTAGGGGTCAATAATGATTCAAATTTTACATTATTTGATTTTATTGCTCGAATTAAACCAAATCTCACAAAGTGCCTAAGCTATGTTAATATATTTTTTATAAAAGTATTTTGAGGTAATGTAAGGTATTAATTAATTACCAGATTTACTGAAAAATAAGTCACACTTTTTTCCTTTAAATAACTCTTATAAAACATTTGTACGGTTTGAGAAAAGAACTACCAGATAAGAGATTTAATGAATTTCTATTATTTTAATATTTTTTCCTCCCGTAACTCCTTATAACCAAGTTAACAAAATAGATTTTTACTGCCAAAAATATTACTCTAATTTCTCTCTAAATACTAGTTTAAATTATATGAAATAATAATAAAGGGTTAGCATTATTTCCACGTCCAATTTATCTAGATTTTTTATAAAATTTTCAAAATATACTTTTTATTGGTTTTCAAGGAATTGAAGTTTCGAACCCAACCAACAATTCCTATCTTGTTTTTATAGTAATTGGTTTGACATTACAAGCCATAATGTGAGACTTTATGTGTTTTTATCATGGTTGATTAGATTTTAATGTGTTCATTTTTAACAAACAAGAGTTATTTAACCTAATTTGTAAGTTATAATAACTTTCAAATGTTATCTTTATGTAAACTTGTTTTTTGACATGCAGCGCAAATGGGAGAATCTAGAATCGTGTTTGAGCCAATACATTTGACAATGGTGTTACATTTTTATTCTTATTTTTCACTGTAAATCAGTACTAGTTATTTTTCTTTCCCATTTACAAAATAGAAGTAATACAATTTGAACTTCCTGCAGCCAAACTTTCATGAAATAAACACAACATTGTTGGGGAAATCGAAGGTAATATGCTGTCACAGGTATTACAAAATTTGGAAACTTTTTTTTATAGGTAAGAGCTTAATATTTAAAAAACACTTATCCTTGAATGATCCTGAATTATTGAAATAAATTTGTAGGCTGGTTTAGAGTAATGACTGGCAAACCCAATAAGACCATTGGGAAAACTTTAAAGATGGGAGGATGATATTAGAATGAACCTGAAAGAGATAGTGAGGTGCACTGGATATAACTAACTCAAGATAGAGATAGGTGGTGTACTTTTGTCAGTGCAGCAATGAACATTCGCATTCCTAGTGCCATAGAGTAAGCCTTAGTTAAATTTTCATTCAGGTCTAATATCATTTAACTGATTTCTTAAAATTTTATAAAGCATTGTTGAATTAGTGCACTTAGTCTGTCAATCTTGTATACTTTAGCTTTTTTACATAATATTTATGTATTCCTTGTGGTCTGTGGACCACCTAGCACACCACCACAGACCAAAGTTTGATAGCCACTGATCTAGTGGATGCTAGCCTATGTTAAACTAGGCCCTATTTAAATGTGGGGAATAGTGCCGCTATGGCCTTTTAGTAGTTGAATGAGTCAAGAAAACATGACCAACATCTCTTCACTGAAACAAGGCAGACAAAAGTCTCAGAAAAATATAGGCCCATTGAATTTTGTTTGTCCCAAAAATCTTAATTCGACTAAGTGAAAATAATTTTTTTAAATTATCACTGTGTATTACTACCCATTCGAGTTAAACCATATGCATATGTAAAATTACACTAGTGGTTTTAGGGATGAGGAAGGTAATGGAAGTGTACCGCATTTGCATAGAATGGGAGTGGAAAACCTTTCACTTGAGTACACCTGACCAAGATTCAAACCTCAATCTCCTCGTCCTCGGCAGTCCAGTTTATTCTGAGAATGGAACGCCTTGAACCATGCGGCCACTGAGGTAGGTTATATTAAAATTGATGAGAATAATAACAAAAATAATGATACAATATGACTTTTGTTTTAGAGGATTATTTGAAAGCATTCAAAAACAAATTTAGAAGGCTTACACTAGTGAACATAGATTCAATTTCAAGACTTCAAAAAATATATATTGTTCGACATGTAGCAAATTCATTTTTTAAAGATTTTTATTTATGTGATTGAGATAAATGTTTGAGGGAAGGAACAAACACCCTCTCTCTTCTTCAAAACAAAATACATTCAAATTTAGGTTAAACATGTCCAAAAGATGGCATGGCAACTCTGACCTGAATAAATAAATGTTAAGAGGACAAAATAAAATATATTGTTCTTTATTTCCCACAAGAAAATGTATGTGGCATATTCAATATGTACTTAGAAGAGGAGTGCCTCCTTAAAAATTTGGCAGTTAGTCATGAGAGGAGAAAATTTTACATGGACCTTCTTTTTCCCTGCATTTTATTTTTATGAGATGTGGGGTAGGCAGGGATGGTCAAGATACTTATTTAGACTTATGAACAGTGATCCTTTATCTATTAAACTAATGTGCAGAGGGTGAAAGGGTCAGCAGTATATTTTTTTTTATTTACTATCTAAAATAAATATTTACCAAGGGAGTAAATTAGTTAGGCCCTAACAAAAATATTGGTCTACCAAATTATAATTTAATTTATATGGTATGCTCTAATATACACTGATTTTTCTGGAAAGCCTACTTTTAACCACTAGTATTGACCGAAAGTCTCCAAAATTTGGAAGTGTATGAATATGTTTTATTAGATAGTTATCAAAAGCTTCCACTAATACTTCCTTATGGATGGCTGTATACTTCCTCTTTACATCATTGATTAAACAGACCCGGCAAAGATTTATCTGATTACCAAACCCTTCCTTCACCTCTGACAAGACCTCTTGGGCATGTGGGGAATGCCAGGCCTCCACCGTGGTTCGGATTCCACGTTAAACTGTAGGTCCTTCATTTCATCTCACAATCACCCTACCATTACACATTAGCGTAAGTGTGTATAACCCGAACGGGTAGTAAGACGCGGTGCTAATAATATAATGATTAAACAGACTGAGAATAGAAAACCAAGTGTAACATAATATTTCTATTTACACCATTGTGACAACATGAGTTTCCAGTTTTCAGATAAGGGGCTTCCATTGAAAATCAGAATATATATGTGGCAGACTTTAATCTTGCATTTAGCAAGCGTCTTGAGATGTGGGGTAGGTGTTTAGGATTTGATATACCCTAACTTTAGATACAAAGAATGTTCAAGCATAAAATAGGAATAACATCAGCGATGAAGATTGTATCCAAATTCCTTATTTATGCAACCTTTCCTCAGTTGCATTTCAAAGGAAGTGAGCAAGTAGGCCTACACCTATCCGTAATGTCAACAAGAGTGCCAACACACTCTCTCTATATACTTAGTCCTTTTCCAGTCACTATGTATACTACAAACATTTTTTTATTGATCGCAATTTAATAAAATAATGTTTTAGACAGATAAATACACAATCTGAAATTATGTCAGTTTATGTATGTGTTACAAGATGTCGGCCTTAAGTAATGAGCCATCGGCAAATGGGATCTAAGTTTGATTTTAGTGATGTCATATTGAGACATTAAAACCTCACCTTACATCAATTCTGTTTAATATTGTTGTAAGACACATTCTTTAATAGTTTATTTTCCCTAAATGTAATCAAATTATTGCATGTGCACATAACCGTGGCTCAACTTTGGCTAAAGATGTGCATTAGAAGGGTTAGAGGGATCAGATTGCTTACACAGAGAGTTGATCATTTTAAATTCCATCTACATTCAGTTTACTTTCGCGATAATTTGATTTAAAAAAATTAGTAGTTTAACGAGTAACTGTTTAGGTTATACGCATATGTACTAATTACGCTAGTGAGTTAGAGATGAAGAAGGTTGGATTTAAAGAAAGTGTACCCGCATACGCGTGGAAAGTGAGAAACCATTTTGGAAAAACTACCCTAAAAAACACCCGACAAGGTCTCTAGCCCCAATTTCCCTGTCGTTAACAATCTAGACCAGCAGGAGAGTGACAGCTTAGACCATGTGGCCATCGAAGCAGGTAATTTTCTAATTAAATAGGCATCGAGTTATACTTACATCCAAACTGAGACTTATTAGTTGATAAAGACACTGTAAGTTACCCAATGTTAACAACAAATAAACGGCAAAAATAAAATAGTTTTCTTTGTAAAAATAAAATGTTAATATTTAATATACATCATTGAAGCAACAAAATGAAGCAATAATAACTTATTCAACTTAACTTACCGCTTTGTATTCATATTGTAACTGTCTTGCTGCAGCATCCGCCATGATTAATAATGTCGATAAACAGTTCACAATGCACAATACACTAGTATTTTACGTAAACAATAAAATAACTATGCGCTGCAGTACCAAGGTCTAGAGAAGACAGGTCTCATAATTTCAATATATGATGCTAATAAACTGCAACTCGAAGCTCTAGTGTAGTAAAACTGTGAAACACAAGAGTGGTAGTATTATTTGGAGTAACAGCAGCTCCAGATAGAAAACAACCAACGCAAACCCACATTCTTCTACTGCGTGGGGTGAGGATGTTATCAGTGCTCGCATCCTTCACATTGGTTGCCTGGAAGAACGTGCTACACTAGCTGACAAATCGTCGATTAAAAACTGTGTATTCTAAATATGATTTTGTTGAAATTTTTAATAACTTGTGGGTATACGATATTTTATAATTAGAATTCCTGCGTATTTAGATAGTGTAGATCATATATTAGACCTAACAAGAACATATATAATTGCAAAATCATCTTCAAAAAGTGTTTTTCCTGGACGTCCTTTGAGAGGACAGAATAGAGAAATTGTATATAACGTAGTTGATCAGTTGAATTTTTTTTTAACGTTTAATTTAAAATATAATATAGTTGAATGTACGAGTGAAGCCATAGGCGTATCTTTAAGTACGGTAGCGTAAAAACTATTTTGAGAAAAAGTAAATGTTTAATTATTTCTTCAAATGACAGCCAGATGCTATAAGCCTCCAAGAACATATAATAAATTAAGATCATAACAGCTTCGAAATAGACCACCCTCTAAAGCAAATAACGTTAAAATCACCCGCAAAAATAAAAAAAGCATGGTGGGTTGGCAGTGCAGTAAGTAGATTATATATATATTTATATATTTTTAAAATTTTAAATAAATAATTAATTTTCGAAACTTTAGGAGTTGTGATTGAAATTTAAACCAAATAAAGAGTAAAGTCGTCAACGTTATTACATTCTTAAGAAATTGAGTCAAATGATTATTAAATTTATATTGTAAGTAATTCTTTTAGCAAAAATAAGATCACACTATATTAGGAAATTGGTTCGTCACGGTATTCTGTGCCTATGTCATTACGATCCAGCTGGCATCCTTGCTAGACGACAGAATAAAATAATGTAGCTTCTGTTGAAGTTGTGTCGAAATGTTTCATTAGTTTCATTATGTCTTCTCCTTTTTAATTATGACATGATTCAATGAATGTATCTATGATGACTGGTTCATGAAACTGCAAACACTTTAACTTCATTAATTGAAGCATAGTATGTATATTGAACCATGCACTTGGGATGATGTTTTGTTTTAATATAATGAATAAGTCTCGCCCCAGTCATTTGGAACGGTACCTAGTTGCAGTTGAGAATTTTTCGCTGTTGGTTTTTGGTAATAGAACTTCTCGTCACTACCAAATATTTTTTCCCGACCATAATTTTTAAAGATAGCATGATACTCTGAAGGTAAGATTATGGGCTCATGTTTTCTAAACTCTTTCATTATGTTTCCAAAGACTCTGCCAGGGGGCATAGGGGCAATAGTGCTGGATTTCCTTCAAAACTTTGGTTTTATCACCAAGAGACATCAAAATAGCCAGCAAAGTTTTTGTTTTAAGACCCATAAGAGTCTTAAAAAAGCTTAATAATTTGTTTTTTGTAACTGAGGCTGCTAATTGTCTCTCTACATTTTTTAATAAATGCTGCTCACCTTACAGAAACAAAATCACCAATAAAGTTTCCAAGCAAAGTAAATTCAAATAAACAAAACAAAAACTTAGCCGCTCAAAAGTGTTGTGAGCCAACTACGTACTTCTATAAACACTAGAAAAAGTTTAATCCAGATCTCTATGGTATTAGCTTTTTAAATAAATGATGACTGAAATATAAAACCACTCAAAGCAATATGCGGCCGCTTATTTCCTACATCTATAACCAAGATTGTGTATAGCACACTACCAGTAGATTAGTCACAGCCGAATCTGTGTTAGTAGCCTTGAATAATGGATTTAGAGGGACCAGTGTAGGTCCATCAGATGTAGGGGTAGACATACGTGCTGGCATGGCCTGCTCGACCATTTCCCATGACTACTCAACTGAACAGTCTTGGGGTCCCGGAGGCGTAGATGAAATGTTGAAATTTGTTTGGAGCGTCCAACAACAATCACTAGATTTGAGATAGTTCAGACTCTATGCTGAATTTCACCTGGAACCGCCTTGAGTTTGCAATGTGTGACCCCCACACTAGGTCACCTGGGGAGAAATGTGTGACCTTTGAAGATTGTGAAGTAGTGAATTTTGCCTTAGCCTCCTTCCCTATTTGCTTAAGAACCATGGACGAGTGGAGAAGTGAAAGCTTTATGCGGTGCTTTCGGCCCAAAAACACTTCAGCTGGTGTTACCTTAGTTACGGAGTGAGGCGTGTTGCAATATGATAAAAGAAAGGCGTCTACTTTATCCTGAAGTGTTCTGGATTTAGTAGAAACATCAAACAACTGTTTAATGAGAGCTGCCTTGGTGGTCTTAACGACAATCTCCACCAAACCGTTAGATTGGGGGTGGTAAACAGGAGCAGGGGAATGTACAATTCCATTGTTAGACAGAAAACTAGTGAATGCAGTTTATGAGAACGGGGGACCGTTGTCAGAAACAACCACCTCGGGAAGCCCCCAGGCAGCTTCACATATGTGCTCTACCAAGGTGCCTTCGTGCATGATGCAGACCTCAGGCCATTCAGAATGACCATCTGCAGTAATAAGTAGAGTCTTACATTCAAATTCAGCAAAATCAACATAAATCCTTTGAAGTCTTCTAGTAGGCCAGGACCAAGGAATCAGAGGCTCGTGAGGAGCAGTTGACTGGAGTGATTGGCAAAAAAAATTTACCCTAGATTCCAATTCGTCATCAAGAGCTGGCCACCACACAAAACCATGTGTTAGGTTCTTCATGCGACTAGAGCCAGGGTGAAGCTAATGAAGGAGCTCCAAGACTTCGGAATGAAGCGTAGACGGGACGATGACCCTAGATAACTACAATAATAAACAATCATATTCTGCCGACAATTCCAGGGCTCACCGATGAAAAAGGCAAAGATCTTTATCGGACACCACATCAGGCCTACCATTGAGGACATATGTGGGAACTCAACTCAATATGGGATCCTTCCTAGTCTCTATGGTCACATGGACCGCAGTGAGAGATCCCAGGGACACCAAGGAGATCTTGTAGATTTCAGACTCCACCTCAGTCTGATCGGGGAGAGGGTTTCGGCTAAGAAAATCAGCATTAGGAATCAGTTCAGACTTTTGAAATGTGATCTTATACTGGAAAGATTACAACAGGATGGCCCAACGTTGTAGGCAAAGAGCAGTGAGAGGTCACATTTTTGCTTTAGAGCAAAAAATATACACTAACGCTGCATTATCAGTTCATAGCTGAAAATGTCGGCCAAACAGGTATTAACTTAATTTTTTAAGTTCAAAAATAATAGATGCAGCATCACAATCGTGCTTGGGGTAGTTTTCCTCATCATTGGAAAGGGTCTTAGATGCGAAAGCGATAGGGCGTTCCACCCCATTGGGAAAGATGTGGGAGATGACATCACCAGCACTATACTGAGAGTCATCACTGGTCATACTCTGTGGCAAGTCAGTAGATTAAGGAATGCGCACCTGATCGCCACTAAATTCCTAAATACACTGATGATAAGCCCTTTGTTTCTCAGATCCCCACTCCCAATTCACATCCTGTTTGAGCAAGGCATACAACGGACGAAGCATATTGGACATGTTGGAGATGTACTTGGCGTAAAACGTTACAAGCCCAATGAACGAGTGAAGTTCAGATTTTGATGAAGGCTCTTTGGCTTGAAGGAGTGTCTGGATGCGGTCCTGATGTGGATTCAGCCCTCGGGCATCCAAAATGTGACCCAAAAATGTAACTCTTGGCTTTAGGAAATTACACTCTTCCAGTTTGACAATGATATTATATTCTACAAACCTTTGTAGAATAACTTAATTTTTACTTAGGCACTCCTCAGCGGTGTTATCTGACAATAATATGCCATCCAAATAAATAAAAAATCGATACCTGCCAATACCTGACTAATGACGCTTTGAAAGATGGCTGGAACTGAAGACAAACCATATGGAAGGCGAATGCACATGTATGGGCCATACAGAGTGCTCGTAGTCAAAATCTACTGAGAAGCTGGTCCCAACTTTAGCTGTTGGTAAGCCTAGGTGCGATCGAGTACACTGAAAACAGAACCTTGGACAGTAGACAAGTCATCGATAACCGATAAAGGATAGTGCTCAAGATTTAACTGAGGGTTTACTGTCACGCTGAAATCTCCACACGCCCGTGCAGATTTATTGGCTCGGAGAACAATTACCATAGATGTTCCCCAGGTGTGACTATTGGTTTTCTGAATATAACCACTTGATTCATTTCCTCAAGAGCCTTCTTGGCAACATTCCTCAAAGGAATAGGAATTACTAGAGGGCCTTAGAATACATCAATACAAAGTCTATACATATATAAATAAATCATTGCATAAAGTAAATAAAAATGAAAGAATTAATTCTTGTAGGGCTTACGTGTTCACAAGGTTCATTTTGTTTTAATTTTCTAATAATGATAGTTAACAATTAAGAAAAGTAGACCTCCTTTTAACTTTTAATGAAAGTGTGAAATAATGATTCATTTTAATGAAATTAGTATTCTGACGTTTATTTTGTATTAATTTTCAATGACTCCCTGAAAATAATACGTATGAATATGGCTTAGCATTCAATTTAAGTCATTTCTAAATAATTATTTAAAAAAATCATAATATAACGTTTGGGGACATTACACATATTAATGCATATTTAAAATCCACACCAATAAATAAATACTAAATAAATTACACTTAATATAGTAAAATATGTTAAAAATTGCTTACACGTTTGAACTATTGTATTAACACTGGAAAAATTCAATGTCTTTTGAAGTTCTCGACATTTTAATTAACTTTCTATTTAGCACCACAAATATATAATATAAACAAAAATTAAAATAAATTCTATCAATCCTTATTATTAAATTATACGCAACTATTCAACTAATGTTTGTTGAAGTTTAATATGAAAATATTAAATTATATTAATCATTATTAACTTTAGGCATATCAATATTTTAAAGTTTTGTCATGCACTGTAAGATTTGCTATGTTCATAATGTTCTAGGATCAAACCAAATTTCACTAACGAGTTTTCAAAATGATAGGATCACAAAACGTATAATCGAAGCCTACTAAGGGTTTTTAAAGACTTTGAACTACACGATATCATCCATTTTTGTCCTTTTATTAGAGAACATTTCGAAGATTCTTTTTGTGTCGTCTTAAGAGTTCGATTAAGATGTTTTATTCTAAGAAACGTTCTAATATGACAGTATGTTATTATTATTTCATAGTGAATCAGTGGACATGTTTTTAAAGAGTATTTTGTTGATTTGATATAACATTCCTGTTTCTACATACATAACTTCAAATTCTTTCATAGTATCCATCCATTCTTCGGATGGTTCCCTTAGACCAGTAGATTTGGTCAACGTTGTTATCCAGTAATGATTAACATGAGTGGCCATTGGTATCACTTTAAAGCCAATCGTTTAATTAATGTCCTTGCAACGATGCGCAACGTAACCTGCTACATACATAAGTCCTTCTGACTTAGCAATGCTAATCTATTTAGTCTCTTGTTCAGGACAATTGGTTGGGTGTATTTTGTTAGCCTCCTCAAGTAGTTGACGAATATCTTCATCTTCTGTAAATATCTCCTTGGGACCAATATCATTTAAGAATTCTTTAAACATAGCACTTGTTATTATAACAGATGCTTCATTTGTTTCATTTTCGTGCTCAACTGGAAATTGTAATGATAGCTGACCCAAGTTCGTTCCAAGTAAAATTAGTCTCAAACGTTTTTCACTTTAGATGGAAGAGGGTGGTCGTAAAACTGTCCCATTCCTCGGATGCTACAAAAAAATATGTTCCAGGCTATCTTGGTTCAACCAACGAGTTAAAATATATTTTGCACCACTTTCCATTACCTGCTTGTATAGTCCTTTAAGAGATGCTATGGAAATTAAAAATCCACGTTGAAAAGGTAACAATGATGTCCTTTTACCAACTTTCATGCTATGATACGTATCAGCCATGCGGTTCAAAAGTTTTCTTGTTCCTCAAGATGAATGCCATATCAACTTTAAATAACTGTTATAAAATTAACTGGGAAACTTGAGTTGCAAACATCAAACGTATCGTTAACCAGATTTACAAATTCAGATATTTCTTTTACATCCAGTAAGAACAAAATGTCTTGTGCTGTATGGTGAGAAAGTAATTGGTTTGCAAATTTAACTCGCTGCCATTCTCTTCAACGTGCCAAAAGGTGAACTTCTGAAAGTTTTGGACATAATTTGAATTCCCCAGGATCCTTCTCCAACAGTTGATTAAATACTTCTTTGTTTACAGTTGTTCCAGAGGAAAGAATGATTCCGATATCTAAAATGTGATTGCGTAGAAGTTTGATCATATGTGGAATGTCAGTAAACATCCAAACACTTCGGGAATCATTTACAGGATTAGGAAATCATAAGTTATCTTCGGAAATACTTAAAGACTTCCAGACACCGATATTGGTTCCTCCCAAATCTGATACACAGGCTAAAACGCTAAATCCAGCTGATTCAAGTTCTATTATTATTTTAAGTAGAATTGTTTTGCTCATTTGTTCATCAATATCGTAAAACACAGGCTGCTTCCACTTGCTATTGAGACCCCTCGCCATAATGATTTGTTTATTTTTGTATGGCCCTAAAATCATGTCATTTTCATGATTATAGCAAACTCTTGAATCAACATTCATTTCATCAAAGGAAATCACACACTGCCTTTGAAATGAATCATAATAACTAGATTTAATTATCTCAATAACATTTGTCAAAATTCCAGGCTGACATTGAAACTACTTTGTCCAGCGCCTTAGTGTCGAGATACCAGGTAATGGAATTCCCATTTTATTTCCGTGACATATATACAATTTGTTACTGATTGATCTCAATGCCAATCTTGAAGAATATCTTCATTCGCCCAATACGAAGTTTTTCCTTTTTTTTATATAAAACATCGTATCTTTGTTTCTGTAAATATTCCTTTTAGTACAGAATATAATTAATCTTTCACGGCTTTTGAGATTTACTTTTTACATTCTAATTTTCGCTTAGTGGCATCTGAAGATTGCTTCGAGAGCAAATTTTTCTGTTCTTTACACTGTTATTTACACAACTGTAATTCTATTTCCGAGATTCGTAATTTATCTTGTGTCAATTTAAGAGTTTTTTCTAGACTTACAACATTTTCCGTTAGCTTAATGTTTTTCTCTATAAAATTAGTGTTTTGTTGACTTCCTTCATCAAATTGTAGTTGCACATTTTCACAGTGAAGTTTCTTTTGGGAAAGTGTTATTCTCTCCGTCACTCTGTTTGCGATTTCTCGTTTGTAACAGCGATGTTGTCGGTCCTTATCATCATAAATATTGGCATGGGATTTTGGAAAGTATAAGGAAGGCACAATACTACGTCAAAGGACTTTTTTAAAGCGAAAAATTAAGTAGTTCACTTCGTAAATTTATTTCAAAGTCACTATCAGCATAATGAATGGAACATCTTTGATCAAAATTTGTATTAATTGTGTCTTTCCTCTTACATTTGAGCTTCCATGTACGGCCAATGTCTGGATCTTTAGGAAAGGAGTAGAAAGATATATTATTACCCTTGCAGTCTCGATAATTATTTAAACAGAGTGCAACAGCCCAGTTTGGCATTTTTTAAATGTCTGTTTAGAAATACATGTAATTAAAATTGAAGAGTGTAGGCCTACGCAAATAAATTAGCAACAATCCTAATTGACCGATTGTTCAACAATGACTTGTATTATATATATGTATATATATACATATATATATATACATACATATATATATATATATATATATAACACATGTAGTTAAAATTGAAGAGCGTAGGCCTATGCAAATAAATTAGCAACAATCCTAAATGAGCAATTGTTCAACAATGACTTGTATCTCACACACACACATATATATATATATATATATATAAGAAAAACTATTATATTATAATAGACAGCTTGAGAAGAGGAATAAACCTACATATTATATTTAGCATACATGTTTAGTATTATAATTCGTATTATAATTACTAATAATAAATAAATGTATTAAATAAAATGTGTAAATCATTAATGAGAACATCAATGCTGTATTTTATAGTAGCCTATTAAAACCGATACTCGAGTTGTAAACATAATAAATTATTTAACTATACACGAAAAAATCACTACTAGGCAAATACTAATAAATAAATCACTATAAATTAAATGAAACACATTGACAACACAACCTTTGTTTATTTGGCGACGTAGGTTTGTGGCTGTCATAAGCGAAGACATTATCGAATTCTTTCATATGGCGCTACCTATCTATTCTCTTTACATAGCATGGATGTCCATCTAGTTATATTATAGCAATGTTGCCAACTGTACGATCTGGATACTACTTTTGATATAATTTCACCAGCTGTACAATCCAATTTTAGGATATTTTCTAAAAGTAATATCCAGTGACCTAGCTACAAAGTAACAAATTTTACATCAATTACTATTTTTATATGAAAATCGGTGGGTTTATCATTATAATGTCAGTAAGTAGCTTTCTACCGATAAAAATACAATCCATTTCAGGTCCATATACAATCGCTCGAGATGGTAGAGCTGGCAACTCTGTATTATATAGATCAACTGTGTTCTTGGGAATTTGAAGTAAATATCTACAGTTTTTTTGAAGAAAGAAGAAAAAAAGTATATTTATGTTGGCAATTCTAAATGTTTGTTTCCCGCGTTCATTACTTACAAGTTGAAAACGAGAGCTGTCATTGTAGTTAATTCTACTTATAAGAATTAAAGTCGTTAACAAAACGTTCGAAATTAATTAATTTTAATAAACAACAAAAATTGTATTATGAGTGGTGTTGATGAGGCAGGATTATCTTTAGCTTTAACATCAAATGAGACTATTGAAAATATGATTGACCGCTTACAAGACGGTTTAGATATTTTGGGGGAAGATATCATTAACTATTTTATTCAAGAATCCAATAACCGAGGTGTGGCTAGAAAAATAATTAGTAATGAGGCCACAGTCATCAAAGATAAAAGTGCGTTTCTTGAAAGTTTAATAAAGGGAGTGGAAGCTTTACAACCAAAAGAAATCCCGAAGTCATACAGACAAGGATATGAAGAATTGATTACAATCTTGGACGAAGATACCATTAAGACAAATACATTATTGCAAATAAAGAAAGAACAATTAAAGGCCTCCAAGGCAGAACTGGTAAGGGTGGAGGAGCAAATACGACAGTTAAAGGAGAGTTCTGCCCTTCGATTGGAAACAGGGGAAGCAAAGGAGAATGAAGATTTGAAGAAAAAGTCCATACATCTAGATAAGCTATTTATCGCCCACAAGAAACTCTTGAAGAAAGTTGTGGATTGTATTTTTACAGATGATTCTTATATGGACGTGGTGTTGGTAAAATTGTGTGAAGCTTATTTTGCTGACAAAGGGTCGTACATCATTGTAAAACCTGAATATGGCCCTTCAGTGGAACTTTTGTTAAATTCAGATGTTGTGGTACATCATCCATATGATAGTACCAGAATCAAATTGGTAGAATTCGAAGATTAGTATGAAGCATAGAAAAGGCCCTTGAAATGTTGAGTGATTAACAATTATTAGACTGTGAGTTTAAGTTTACTGAAAACACCCTCAATAAAATACTAATACTTTGTTTTTGAAAAGTTGATTATTTGGGGTTTGGGAACTAAGTAACCAATTTAGGAGTTTGGTTTGGTAAAGGTTGAACAAGTCAAGAATGTATATGATTCCTTTTGAGATTAAAAA
>CABFOV010003257.1:0-27488 GCA_902141375.1 Timema poppense | reverse complement strand
GTTAAATAATAAATTATAATATTTACTAGAATACAAACAATAAAACTCTCGCACCCTCTTACAAAAACTCCATCAGGTTCAGGCCTACAAAAAAAAAATTGATATATCTACAGAATTGCCAGGTGACCTGGCGGTCTAGGTGTAAGGTGTCAGACTTCTGTGCTGGCGGCCGGGGTTCAATCCTCGGTCCCGGCACATATTTATCTGATTACCAAACCCTTTCTTCACCTCTGACAAGACATCTTGTGAATGTGGGGAATGCCAGGCCTCCATCGTGGTTCGGATTCCACGTTAAACTGTAGGTCCTCCATTTCATCTCACAATCACCCTACTTTTACACATTAGCGTAAGTGCGTATAACCCGAACGGGTAGTAAGACGCGGTGCTAACAATAATAATAATAATAATAATAATAATACAGAATTGCCAACTTATAAAACCTAAACACCTAAATACTTAATCTAATCATAATAGGCTAATTATATGAAAATAATATTTTATGTTTATAGTAAAAAAATAATCAAACAAGCTTTACCTAACCTTTGAAGTCGATTAAAATTCAATTAAAATACAATTTTGGATATATTTATACATTTAGAAACTAAGTTAGTTCCTGCAAAGCTATCATTGTCCCATATCTATATTTTGTCAAGAATTGGTCACAAGAAGAGACCCCCTTTGGTGGCTGCGTGGTCCAAGGTGTCACTCTTGCAGTAGGCTTCACTGCAGATGAAGGGGAGTTCAAGGTTTTAATCTTATTCGGGTGTGCTAAGGGTGGTTTTCCACTTTTACTTCATGCAAGTGCTAGTACACTTCCTCTAAATATATCTTTTCTCATCCATTAAACCATTAGCGTAATTAGAAGTCTGGATAAGCGTATATGATCTGGTAGTAAGACGTGGTGTTAAAAAAAGAAATTAACAAATAGCCTAGGATGTGAATCTGATGAGTTATGATTTGTTAAAAATAATATTTTATGTGTTTATAAGAAAATATTACCAACCAAGCATAAACTAACCTTTAAAGACTAAAAATTTAATCAAAATACAATTTTGGATGGATTAAGCCTAATGCATTTAGATAATAGATTTTGTTACAAAGTTGTTGTGTGTATTCTGATAAACATTTTAATTAATTACGGTAACGAACTATTTAACTAACAAATCAACATATTTTAGTGGATGATGCTTTTTTTTGTCTCTTATAAAATAAAAAACACTGTGGGGAAGTTTTTTTTGTAAAGTATTTTCTCAAAAGGAATCATAAAATTTCTCTACTCAGTTGGCGTATAGATAATCGAAAGTTTATTATTTTTGAGATAAGTTCTTGTTGTAGGATGATTATTTTGGGAATTTAATCCTCACCAAAGGCATGCTGAAAACAACAAAGTTTACACAGTAGCCTATTGTAATTATTTTTGAAGCCACTAAACAACTTACAGCATTTTTTACTACTAAGCCTATACATAATCAAAGCACTTTTCAAAATTTGACATTGGCTGCCTTAACTACACATTGGTGAGTTTATGAACTTTCAGGCCTGTCTAGTTTGTTTTATTGTGATGGAGACAGGGCTGGCAGGCTACCAAATTATTTGAAATTTCTTGATAGATGGATTGAATCCTTAATTTCTTGAATCTGAGTCTCTAATTTGAATATTAAATCATCTTTCGAATTCAAATCTTTTAATTTAAGTGAGTAAAAATATTTAAAATCAAATTTAAAAAATAGTCTATTAGTTCCAGTAACAAATTAGTTACTTTGTTTGTCATGTCTATTATGTCATAAAACACAAAGAGTTCACATTTTTAGTAAACATTATTTATATTACTACAACTTAGTCCTTTTTATTTTGTGAATTTGTTACTTTCCAAATTACATAAGTCTATATAATTCCTTTTAGGCCTACCATTGACTAAAAACTGTTATAGGCTAATAAGTCAAGATCTTCATATTATTGTATTCGAGATGCTTTTTTGGGATTTTTACGAATCTCAAATACCATAGGATTCAAGGAAATTGAGGATTTGAGTGTCCAATCTTTAATATTCTAATACGCCTAAATCTCTGTAAGAGAAACCTCCTTTTGCTTTATGAGGTAATTGTTTTATATTTGGAAGGAAGTACAGGAAAGGTGGATAGAAACATAAAAGTAACGGACACAATATGGATTTTACAATGGGAAGAAGAACACAGTTTACAATTCACATTGTTGCTATTGGACAAAGAGGTACTGGCTGCCTCTCTAAGAAAATCAATCGTTACCACCTAATCCCCCAACCAAGTTTCCTGCGTTTTGATAGAATGAAATTGTTTTATACTTGGAAGGAAGTACAGGAAAGGTGGATAGAAACATAAAAGTAACGGACACAATATGTATTTTACAACAGCATTAATGTAAAGTGTGAATTATGTTCTTATTTTCACTGTAAAACTCATATTGTGTTCGTTCCTTTTATGTAGTTCCATTATGACAAGGCTTTAATGTGTTATGTTTTATTAACTTCAACAACTTTGACCATACCTAATTAAATATCATAAATACATAAGATGACTTCAATTCTAAAAACTTCTAAGTGAAATAAAATTTTATATTTGAACATTTTAGAAAACTTTCTATTACATAATTAAAGTAAGGAACGGTTATTTAATATATGATCGGACTTTGATATTAGAAACATTTAGATAATTATTGGTAAATTTACAAAAAGTTTGAATTTTTACTTATACAAAGATAAATAAATTTTAAACAGACTGTATGGATTAGGGAAAAAGTGTATGAACACAGCTAAAATGACACAAAACAAATTAAAATTATTAAGTACAGGAACAATGTGTAAAGTTATTAAAACATTATGAAAGTTCTCGGTAAACATATATGAATAAATTAAAAAGAGTTGGAATAAAAAAATAATTAGCCTATAAATTAATTTTATTGGTTCATATGAGATAGGCTTATATATATAAACTGATAAAAATGGTCAAATAGAAAGTTATTGAGGATAAACATATTTAAATAATGGTTATAAAATATTTCTTAAGATAAGAACTTACTGCATTTAAAAATGAGTCAAAATTAAAATGATTAATCAGCAGTGATGTTATAAAGTTTATAAATTTGAACTGGAAATAAGGTTTAAGTATATTAAATCTTGCATCTGACACCTTAGCTAGGGTGTTAGGGTGTCTGCCTACTGAGCAAGGGTCCCGGGTTTGATTTTTGGCATGGCCGAAAATTTTATAATTGGTGAAATATGGGTTTACTCTTTCACATTGATAAATTAATGGCCGGGGACTGGGTGTTGCATCTGCCCTAATCTTAAGTTAGATTATAAGGCATAACAAAGCTACAACAGGTTTATTCTTATTTTGCAATGAAAAATTTAAATTATAGCACTGTGTCTAACTATCCGTTCGGGTTAAACGCTTAAGTACTAATTATGCCAATGGGTTAAGAATTTGGAAGGTTAAATTTAAAGGAAGTAAACCCACATTTGTGTGGAGGGAGGGTGGATTCAGGAAAAACCACCTCCAGTTCACCCAATTGAGATTTGAACCTTGATCTCCCTGTCCTCATCAGTCTTGCTCAACACTAAACAAGCGTGTTAGCTAACTACACCATTGAAGCGGGTGGCATATTGCTATGAAACAGTCCCTTGCTTCAAGGGTCTTAGTGGTTTGTAGACCACCAACTAGTTGATTATCTCAACATGTGTTTCAGCATCTAAAGTGGCATCCTCAGGAAAGGAATTATGTAAATGAAACAGTGAATGTTTCAAATCACCACACTGATTTAATATTGTTTGGCTTGAAATTGTTTATTTAAATAATTTAGTGGTAAAAAAAGTATTTAATTATTTTAAATATAGTACATAAAATTATGCTTAGTTAAAATAAATATGGCACAGAGAATAAAAGATAAAACACTTGAATAACTCATATCAGAACTTGATAAAGCAATCTTAAACACACAACTGACATAAAACCGACACTGCGCATGTGCCAACATTTACCAAGAGCATGTGCATGTATTCTATTCTTTCATTGGGTGAAATACTCTTTGGCAGCATGAGACAGCTCAAATTTTGCTTATTTTCCTATACAAACACGCATGCACATTACTCTCTTCCCTCCCTTTTTTCCTACATGTCATTTGAATGCTTTAGAAGCAAGTTTGAGTTGGCTTCTAATAGGTCCTCGTAACGGGACCAAGTCATGCTTGACGTATATGAAGCCTAGAGATTCTGCCAAAATTAGAGAATGTATTAAGTTTATGATATAAAATTAATTGTGAACATAAAATAAGGTTTTATTTTGGTTAAAGTAGGCAAGCATTACTTTCAAGACCTACATGGACTGACCGCACATACTGGCCACCATAAATTATAATATAAATATATCTTTAACTTGGGTAAAAAGATATACAAAATATTAGTTTCAAAATAAAATGTTTTTAATTTGCAAACACATGCACACAAATACTACCTCAATCACCTTAATTTTGACAATTTTTTTTGCACTTCATATTACTACTCGTTGAGGCTATACACAAATGTACTCAATTATGTTAGTGTATTAGTGATCAGAAAGGTCTAATCTAAAGGAAGTTTACCCACATTTGCATGTTGGGAGAGTGCAACCATTTAGGAAAAACCACCCTCAGTACAGCTGACGGATTCAAATCCTGATCTCTCCATCATAAGCAGTCTAGAGAGAGTGGCGCCTTAAACTGTACGGACTCTGAAGCAGGTATTATTTTTTTATGAAGGCAACATTTTAGAAGTTCTTGTTTATAAATCATATTTTAGTTAACTACAGATGTCACTACCACAAAAAAAATAACCCAAGCAATAATGTTATTAATTTTTTATTTTGACAGTGTAAAAATGCTTAAAAGAAGAAAAAAAAAGTTGAAAACAATTTTTTTTGTGAGTGTGTTGACTGCAAAAAGTGATAGCTGCTCAACATATGGACTTGCAGATCTTTTACACAATTAGTGGAAATAGGCAATGCATATAGCCTAGATTTGTTTTAAGACCTAATGAACATAAAAAAGAAAAGAAAAAAAAGGTAATAAAATCTACATTTACTTTACATCAATTATTGTTTCCAACTTATGGCTTTGGTCACTTTTCTATTCAAGCCATATATTTTCCACTACCGGCTGGCTAGGCCTGTCATATTCATAAGTTTTATAATCTAACTTAAGACTAGGAAAGGCACAACATCCCGTCCCCAGCCGTTGATTCATCAATGAAAGGGTAAACCCACATTTCACCAATGGTAAATAGAAAAACTACATTGAAACACAAAATTTTATATTTCAAATGAAAACCTAGCCTGGGTGATTGAACCTGGAACTCCAAGACTACTATGCATGCTTTGCCAATGAATTATTAAAGATTATTTTTATAACCCTGCAATATTTGGTACAGGCCTGTTGAATAAGAAAATGAGGAGTTGGAATGAAAAAGCACAAGAGGAGGTGATTTTGTCCTTAATTGGAAATAATATTGCAATAGTAAGCCATTTTGGAACTATTGTCCTATTTTGGAGATATATAAGTAAAGACAATCACTCATGTTTAAGTAGATCTATCAAATTAAAATGTTATTAACGACGTTGCCTACTTGATGAATTCAAAGCTATTTTGTGAAGCGGGTTATATCTTAACTTGATGCACTCATGCATGAAATCTGTGACCTCGTCTGACACTTCTTACCCCCTCCATGAAGATCCTTCCCCTCTTTCGCAGATTAGTGTGGTTACCTGTGTCAGGACGGTACAAATTACACTTGCCACTTGGGAAGACCAACAAGTCACCTTTTCAGTGATAGAGATTCAAATACAATAATTTCTCGTGCTGATGGCTAAATTGAACTAAGGCACTAGAGCAGTGGTTTACAACCTGGGAGTTGCGACCCTTGGGTGGGGTCGCATTTCTGGTTGAAGCTATAGCATTGTTATCTTTTAAATTGATTACTACAATAGGAAGGTGCAAAATTCAGTGAGTATTTAGAAGGCTATGATAGCAACACCACTCACCTAAACACATGACTCTTACAGCAAATTAGTTAGTAACCAAACAGTTTTTGTCATTGTAACCCAGTGAGTATTTGAAGGCTATGATCGCAACGCCACTCACCTAAACACATGACTCTTACAGCAAACTAGTTAGTAACCAAACAGTTTTTGTCATTGTAACCCAGTGAGTATTTGAAGGCTATGATAGCAACGCCACTCACCTAAACACATGACTCTTACAGCAAACTAGTTAGTAACCAAACAGTTTTTGTCATTGTAACCCAGTGAGTATTTGAAGGCTATGATAGCAACGCCACTCACCTAAACACATGACTCTTACAGCAAACTAGTTAGTAACCAAACAGTTTTTGTCATTGTAACCCAGTGAGTATTTGAAGGCTATGATAGCAACGCCACTCACCTAAACACATGACTCTTACAGCAAACTAGTTAGTAACCAAACAGTTTTTGTCATTGTAACCCAGTGAGTATTTGAAGGCTATGATAGCAACGCCACTCACCTAAACACATGACTCTTACAGCAAACTAGTTAGTAACCAAACAGTTTTTGTCATTGTAACCCAGTGAGTATTTGAAGGCTATGATAGCAACGCCACTCACCTAAACACATGACTCTTACAGCAAACTAGTTAGTAACCAAACAGTTTTTGTCATTGTAACCCAGTGAGTATTTGAAGGCTATGATAGCAACGCCACTCACCTAAACACATGACTCTTACAGCAAACTAGTTAGTAACCAAACAGTTTTTGTCATTGTAACCCAGTGAGTATTTGAAGGCTATGATAGCAACGCCACTCACCTAAACACATGACTCTTACAGCAAACTAGTTAGTAACCAAACAGTTTTTGTCATTGTAACCCAGTGAGTATTTGAAGGCTATGATAGCAACGCCACTCACCTAAACACATGACTCTTACAGCAAACTAGTTAGTAACCAAACAGTTTTTGTCATTGTAACCCAGTGAGTATTTGAAGGCTATGATAGCAACGCCACTCACCTAAACACATGACTCTTACAGCAAACTAGTTAGTAACCAAACAGTTTTTGTCATTGTAACCCAGTGAGTATTTGAAGGCTATGATAGCAACGCCACTCACCTAAACACATGACTCTTACAGCAAACTAGTTAGTAACCAAACAGTTTTTGTCATTGTAACCCAGTGAGTATTTGAAGGCTATGATAGCAACGCCACTCACCTAAACACATGACTCTTACAGCAAACTAGTTAGTAACCAAACAGTTTTTGTCATTGTAACCCAGTGAGTATTTGAAGGCTATGATAGCAACGCCACTCACCTAAACACATGACTCTTACAGCAAACTAGTTAGTAACCAAACAGTTTTTGTCATTGTAACCCAGTGAGTATTTGAAGGCTATGATAGCAACGCCACTCACCTAAACACATGACTCTTACAGCAAACTAGTTAGTAACCAAACAGTTTTTGTCATTGTAACCCAGTGAGTATTTGAAGGCTATGATAGCAACGCCACTCACCTAAACACATGACTCTTACAGCAAACTAGTTAGTAACCAAACAGTTTTTGTCATTGTAACCCAGTGAGTATTTGAAGGCTATGATAGCAACGCCACTCACCTAAACACATGACTCTTACAGCAAACTAGTTAGTAACCAAACAGTTTTTGTCATTGTAACCCAGTGAGTATTTGAAGGCTATGATAGCAACGCCACTCACCTAAACACATGACTCTTACAGCAAACTAGTTAGTAACCAAACAGTTTTTGTCATTGTAACCCAGTGAGTATTTGAAGGCTATGATAGCAACGCCACTCACCTAAACACATGACTCTTACAGCAAACTAGTTAGTAACCAAACAGTTTTTGTCATTGTAACCCAGTGAGTATTTGAAGGCTATGATAGCAACGCCACTCACCTAAACACATGACTCTTACAGCAAACTAGTTAGTAACCAAACAGTTTTTGTCATTGTAACCCAGTGAGTATTTGAAGGCTATGATAGCAACGCCACTCACCTAAACACATGACTCTTACAGCAAACTAGTTAGTAACCAAACAGTTTTTGTCATTGTAACCCAGTGAGTATTTGAAGGCTATGATAGCAACGCCACTCACCTAAACACATGACTCTTACAGCAAACTAGTTAGTAACCAAACAGTTTTTGTCATTGTAACCCAGTGAGTATTTGAAGGCTATGATAGCAACGCCACTCACCTAAACACATGACTCTTACAGCAAACTAGTTAGTAACCAAACAGTTTTTGTCATTGTAACCCAGTGAGTATTTGAAGGCTATGATAGCAACGCCACTCACCTAAACACATGACTCTTACAGCAAACTAGTTAGTAACCAAACAGTTTTTGTCATTGTAACCCAGTGAGTATTTGAAGGCTATGATAGCAACGCCACTCACCTAAACACATGACTCTTACAGCAAACTAGTTAGTAACCAAACAGTTTTTGTCATTGTAACCCNGATAATTGGTTATACGACCTCCCTTGTTTTTCATGTAATCTTATAAACCATTAAGTTGTTTTTACATTTTTCTCATTTAACTCTTACACTATTGTTTATTTTATAACCAGGCTAAAAACATCATTTGACTATCTCTCAACTTAAAATCTTTTCAATTATGTTCACAATTCATGTTATTTTTTCAAGTTTTAATTCATTTTAATTCATTTTACATTGTTTACATTCAACGTTTAGCTATTACTTTTTATTTAAGTTCTACTTTATTCAATTTAATTCTATTTTTAGATTTACAATTGGTTAAATTTTCATTCATATTGTTGTAATTTACTTTAAAAAGTGAGTTAACCCATTTCTATTCTACTTGTATTCTTAATCAATTTTAAGGTTGTTTCTGGTTACTAACGCCTGTTATTTTAATTATCATATCTTACACTCCTTACGAAAGAGTATTTTAGAATGTTTTCTAAAATGTTGTAATTCAAAACTGTAAAGAGGTGTGCGGATTACAGAATATTACTGTTTCCCAATCTATTTATTTTGACCAAAATTCAATAAGTGGTCAAGTAATTTTGGATCAATTCAAAATGTGATTAGAAATCTTAGAAGAGATATAGTTTCCTTAAATCTTTCAAACAAACTTTCTTACTGTGTTTTATAGATTTGTAAACCTCTTGTAAAAATATTAGGAATAGTGACGGGGAAATCAGTTATGAAGTTTACCTGACAATAACAATGTTTGTTTATTTTATTTAGAACAATCAAAATGGTAAATACATAATTAAAACAAAATATAATAACATGTCGTGAAGAGCTTATCCTCTCAGATTTAGAAATAACTCCATTTAAATAATGGAATTAATAGACTTTACAATACCTGAAAATAGAAAAGGAAAAATATATTATTTAGCTGGTTGTCAATACAACACTAATATTAATAGTAATCATGGAAGTGTATGGTTCAAAGTTGAATATCCTACTCATTTAGAGAGAAAAGCAATAACTCCGTTATTACTCCTACCTAATATTTCTACATTAATTAACATTAGAACTAATATGGGAAATCACCCAAACATGCGCGTCCAAGCAAAACGCAATAATCATGATCATTTATCAAGATAAATTTGATATTTATATAGCCCTTACAGAAAGGCAAAAGGTTTATAGTTCCGTTAGCTTGAGTGATAAGCGCAAAAAACGATACTACATCATCACCCCTAACAAACATTTAAACTTAGGTAATAAATAATAACAAGAAAAATAAATACGCGCCTTCAAACCAAAAGAAATCAACATAATATTGAATGGTAATAATACAAGAATCTATCTTAGGACCAAGTCCCAAACTAACCTACTAGTGCCCTGTGCTCTAGTTTGATCAATTAACAAGATAACTGCAAATACTATACATATGCTAAAGATATCAAGAAAGAACAGGTGGTAAGCCCGAGACGCAAGGTTTGCCACAACGTGGCCAGAAAATAATACATACATTAAATTAGATATACAATTAAACAGAAATAGCACAGACTAATTGAATTAGACCTCGCATAAGGAGACAGAAAGGCGACCGCATTTGCAACGAGTTGTGTGAAACATTTCAAAGTTAAAGTTTAAATGAGTTTAAGTCCCAGACAATAATTTTGATAAGAAATCGCCCCCCCCCCCTCCCCATTATGCCGAAAATGAATTTTGAATATTTAAATAATAGATCCCGGCCCCTAAGTTGTCGTCCTCACCTAAGTCAGTCGGCGGTATAATGAGTGACCATTGAAAACCAACGTCCCAATATATACTCATAATTGTATCCATAGAGAGAAGGGGCAAGGGAAGGAGGGGGTAGGTAGAAAGAACAAACACAACAAGAGAAGGAGGTTCTAGCAACAAGTAGATTGTTCTAGACGATCATAATGCTGGAACTGCCGTTGGCGTGGCCATGTGGAACCTCATTCTTTGTTTCTGGCCCGGCGTGGATCGAGCCCCGAGCGGCCAGTCGGTCGAAAGCTCCACTCAGTCTGTTGTGTCGTGCGTTGCAGAGTGGAGGTCAGAGCACGTGCTCTTGTGTTGGAGTTCATCAAGGAGTTTTTGTGAATGTTGCCCCATTTGAAATAGCTTTAACTTGTAACTCGCTACAGATTTTTCTCCAAATAAGTAGTTATATCAAAATATCTTTCTCTCAACTGTTTTAGAATACCCACTTAGAGTATCTTTAAAATTGTGTAAATAGCCATTAGCCTCGGCTGACAGTAAGATCCGTGCACACTTAATGTAAGAAAACTATTTTGCTGCGTGTGGAAGAAGATCAAACTCAACTCTTAACTACGATTAAAAATTCCAGTTATCTGCAAATCTCTTCAAATATTTGAGCCATTCAATTAACAACTAAATTTTCCTTCTGGAGGCCCACTCTAAATAGCTTTTAGGGAATTTTAATTTTTAAAAATCAAAGCGAGAACAACTCTAGAGAGTTTTTAAGGTAATCAAGTTTTCAAAAATTTCCCAGTAGAGGGCCACTCCAAATAGCTTCTATAGGCATCTAATATTCAAATTGTCCGTAGGAACTCATACCAAGTAACTTAAGGGAAATTTAATTTTCAAATATAAATTCGGCAAAAATCATACAAATAGGGTCTAGACTCTAAGAGGAATCCAATCTTCAAAAACTTGCTAAGGGATGACCACTTCAAATAGTTTTTAGAGGACTCTTAATTTTCAAAAATTTCCAGGTGAAAACCAGGTTAATAACATTTCTGGGAAAGCTCCTGTTTTTTATTAATTTTAAATTGACTTCCTCCTCCTCCCCTTTATACACTAAAAATAGAGTAAATTTTTTTTATGAACTTGTTAACTGTGAAATAATTATATTTTATAAACCATCTTTATCGTGTTCTTATTATACATTACAAGAAAGAAAAAGTACTACCCATGAAAAATTGATCACTTTCAAATAGCTTAAATAGCTATCCAGGGTTTAAAATGTTACCGCGGAAGGACCCTCAAACCATCCTATTAATTGAGTCCGCTCTCCCACTTCCAAAGAGCTCCCGCAACCTTATCTTACAGTTTTAAAAACTACTGGATTTACTTTCTTGTATTCATCTGCAAAATAAGATGTTTTGTAACTAGGTGTGGTTATTAAAACATTGTATAATTTATTATTAAAATAGTCTTATGGTTTTCTGAATAGAAAAAATAATTAATCAACATGTATTTGAACTTAAATTTATATTCTACTAAGGCCAACCAATATTATGATTGGTAGGTTAACCTACAACTTTGGGAGCTTTTGGCATACAACATTTAGTTTGTGTCCAGTGTTTACACTAGCAGTGCAATCAGTATTTAAAGTTTGAGATGGCTTGAGTACCTAATGAAAGCACTCACAGGCATTGACATGAAATAGTGAAGGGAAGCTTAGGGGAGATTGGGATACTGTAAAAAATCTTTACCTTCTAATCTCTGTGCCAGTTACTAAATTACTAAATCAGGGTGTCTACCTGACTAGTTTTGAAATTACACTATATTTATTTTAAGAAATCCAGTATATATGAAAGGTTCTCAGAGAAAAAAACAATCCCTATTTCAAAATCATAAAATAGAAAGTTAGGGTAGACCTAGGACTGTCATAGTTAAACATTTTTACATCAAGAATCAAGTGTATTGACACATATATTGTTCCATTTTGGCATATAAAAGAACCCTGGAAGGTATTTGAAAATACCCTCCTTACTCGTAAAACTTTAGGGGTACAAGTAATCAGTCTTGGTGGCACAACTTCAAAGAATGATTACAGCCAGGGAGTTTATTCTACCACAAAAACTATTATCCCCACAACCCCTTGACAGTCGATACTGTCCATAAACTATATTTTTGATAGTGAATTTGTTTAATAAATATATAGTAATAAAAATACAGAATCTTCAATGAAAAATAACCAACATATATTATGTTGATAACAATAACTTGGAAATAAAGATAATTGCATTATCAAAAATTAGGATGATAAAACCCAAAAAACAAATTTTTTTTTAGAATGTAGACTAAAGTTAAAATTCATTCAACTAAAAAACTGTTTCAATTTTTGCATTTCATGTTCTAACACTTCTACCTCTTCCTTTGATTTATGCAAAACGGTTCTTCTTTTCACTTCTAATTTTCTTTTCAGATGCTGTTTCTCTTTTTTGACTTAAGTCTACTTCAATCTTTTTCTTCTTTTCAAGCGCTTCTTTCCTTATTCTTGATGCATTCCTCACAGGATGAACCATCTTTTTTTGAAATTGTCACACTTAGAAGTCCCCCAGCTGCAGCGACTTCATCATAAGTTACACGTTGAGCAATAAAGCTGTCCACATGTAGGTTTTCAACCATACATTCTTTATTCACAGAAAAACTTTGCTCAACGACTGTATTGCTATGGAAGAAAACAAGAATATTTTAAGTTAAATATTGTAGTTCATAGGATGCATTTACTCTAGAAAAAATATTCATGAAGAAGCTGGTCACCACTTGAAGTGAATTGTTTAAGGTAGTCAATAACGTCTTGCTTTTATACAAAGGCCAAGTAGTCTCTTTTTACAACATCAGCTTGCACACTATATAGTTGTTTCTTGTCTAGCAGGACTTCTAATACAGAAGTTATCCTATAAGTTCTAACAGATGGATTGTGCTTGACTGCGGGATAGAGACAACTAGCATCCTTGACAATTTTGTCGAAGAGAGGACACTTATGTAAAAGTTTGTTGCAGAGATCAACTAGGAATTTTTGACAATCTCCTCTGAACCCAAGTATCTTGATGTCTTTAATTCCTTTCAAAGCTGCTGATGCTGCGAACCCAATATCTACAGTAGGAAGTGATTTCATGTTGGATTGTTTCTTTAAATCAACGGCTAACAATATTTTGGAAGTATTTGCTGAATTCATTAAATCACATTTTACAATTCTGTTCATCAAATGCTCAAGTAGTTTATTTAGATCTGCAGACATAAATGGCAATAGAGGTTGATTTCTCTGATATTCGGTGAGAAAATTGCTCCATCTCAAGTGAAACTGACAGCATGAATCCCAACTTTTATGTCAGAAGTTCATCCTTCACAAAATTGCTTAATGTTTGAAAATTATCAGATTTTGGAGGATGCTTGTTAGAATAAAAATATTGTTTTAAATATGGCAGCATTGACATTGCTCTCTCTATTACCCTTGAGTTTTCTCTCCATCTAATAGAACAAAGCTTCATCGGGAAAAGAGATGATCCTGTTACTCTTTGATAGTCTGCACATACATCTTGTTGGAAAATCTTTAAATAAATAATATAGTGAGCGCAAAAACTGGTTAATAGTCCAACTAGAGTTAGCATGTGTTGTTTTGTAAGCACCACGGACAATGTGCAAAGAACAAGTTCCAAATTCCAGTAACTCAGGATCTTGCTGAGAATCTTCCTTCAAGTAACTTTTGAGATCACTTAAAAACTTGAGGTTTACATTTGGTCCATCCATGGAAACTTGAAGCATTTTTTAAAGATCCAAGCCCTTGTCTTTTAGTGCAGATATAAAGTTCATTAATATAGCTTGAGCTGTTGCATGACCTAAAAAGCAATATGTTAAATATCTTGTATGAATTTCAATTTCACTCCAGAAGCGAACAACAT
Source organism: Timema poppense (assembly GCA_902141375.1). Taxonomy (NCBI): domain Eukaryota; kingdom Metazoa; phylum Arthropoda; class Insecta; order Phasmatodea; family Timematidae; genus Timema; species Timema poppense. Next base: position 13,339 of record CABFOV010003257.1, on the reverse strand, counting down.
CCAACTGGATCTTTTGAGACACAGTATTTATGCTCTCATCAAATGAAATACAGTAAAATGAGCATTGCTTAACCATATTCACAAACTCACTTTTGAAAAAAGGACCTAGTCCATACATGATGACATATCCAAATTTTCCTTTATGCATTTGAAATTTCTGGGCAATATCACTATCGGGAAACATTACTTTAAAAAGATCATTACAAGCAGAAAAACTTCTAGCAGAAGAATGTGTCATTACTTGATTAATAGTCCACAATATTTCAGCAAGAGAAACTTCATCTTTGACAAAGAAGCTCTGAATAGAACAAATAGGTATAGTTTCAGGTTTCAAAACTACTTCATGGTCATTAGCACTAAAATGTACATTTTCATGTAGGCCTACAGATGACACTGCATTTTTAGACCCAGTCCATTTCTTTTTGTCCCACTAGCAGCTTTCACTCTGTCTAACATGCTTCTTTCCCTTGGCATGAGATCGGATTGAAGATATTCCCATGTTACTTATATCAAAGTTAGTTTTACACAAAGAACAATGAATGGCCTTTACTTTTATCACAATCCACCTTTTGTAACCACAGCAAATCTTTAAACACTGTACTGTCCAACCAATCATCTTTAAAAGAGGTTTTTCCTCCGAGTTTACTCATTTCTTCTTAAACACAAAGGTCACAAGATAAACAAGTGGGATCTGCAGAATACTCACACCAGGCCAAGCTTAGGAATAATAGCTTTTCTTTGGGTGGATAGAGGGGGGATTAAGTGAAGGTCAGGCAGGTACACCAATAGTTTGAAATGGTGTTTGAACTTGAGCAGTTACTGGTAACTCACCACTCATAATAGTTACTGCTGGAAAAAAGTTGGGGGAGGTTGGCTGCTAGTCTAGTCAAAACAGTTGTTTCTTTATCCATTATGTAAGGGGAGGGGGAGGAGGGCTTACACCTAATTTCATAGCTAAGGGAGCTGCAGGTCTTATGGATAAAAGATTTATCTTCACTCTATCTCTATTACCGGTTGCCAAACCTTCTAGCTTTCAGTTGTTGGGAATTGAGGTGGGAGGGTTTACTTGGAAATCCGCAATGCAGCATGGGGAATTCAATTGACAGGCAAAGAATATTTCCTATTGGTGTACAGCCTTTTCTAGACACATTAACTATTTCCACAATAGTATTTTTTTCAAGATTGAAGTTTATTCACTTTTTATATTCCCCACATAATTATGCTTTAAGCTATTTTATGTATAAAGCTTTTTTCCTCATAATTAATATACAAACAAATACCTATTACAACATGCATTTTATACTAAATGCTATAAATTTCATTCTTACTTGTTCTAAATCAGAAAATTAGGAAGGTCACTATCAATATCAATTAAAGCTTTAATTTTCTTTAGGGTAGGTAATTCATTGTCACGGTAAAGTGAATGTACCTTTCTGTGAATTTCTTCTTGAGTAAAAGTGTCACATTTATCCAAACACTTCATTTGAGTGCAGTTATATCCTTTTTAGATTGGTGTCAGTAACTTTCCCTTAGTTTTAAATCCTTGTTTAATAGGGATTATTAACTTATAAGACACACCTGAAGCTTTTGCAGTCTGCATTGCTGCTTGATTTACTGAACAAGTTCCGTATTTACAAAAATAGGTGTAGATTCTTAACATGATTGCCCTTTCTTTACTACTTAATATTTTCCTCTTGAAATGTAATTGTTTGTAACAAGCCGGAGATTCCCTAATTTGTGTTAAATTTTAACTGTTAACAATACACTATTATTCAAATAAATATATTGGTATGCACATAAAACTATAATTCCACAACCTTATGGCAAAAATCAAACAAACACACACACACACACACAAAATATTAATGTGATCAATAACAAATATTTTTCTACACAACGTACTAATAAAACATAAGTGTTTATTTAGTTAATGTTTTGGAGCTAGCTATTAGGAACTCGAGACTCAGACTACTGTAACTTTACGACTGTGCTGGAGGAAGAAGCACCAACTACTAGCAACGACAGCTCAGCAGTGCCAAATTTGATATACATTCAAAGGAAGAATGATCACGAAAAACAAAAGAATGACAACACTGTTGCTCAATAGTAACCATACAGTTCCCTCAGCAATGAAATTAAGTGTAGTTTAGAGACTGATAATAGAAAGGTCAACCAGTGAAGCAAACATCCCCACTGTAAGGTCATCTACAAGGTTAACTAATTGTGTGGCAAACAAGATAGACCAGAGAGGGAGTAATTGAGGGGGGGTCAAAAGAGAACTATCAGTAGTCCAAATAATATCAGGGGTCTCAAAATGCTTAATCCAACATTTCATTTAATGTAAAAAGGCTGAATATTTTTCCAGTATCTGATTCAAAATTCCAGTATTTCCAGTATAAAAATAAAATTAACTTTATTTCCAGTATTGGTAGATATCCTGTAAATTATATTTGATTTAAAATGTCCCATGTTGCCCTTCCTTACATGTTCTTATTGTACTGTAAATTATGGCCAAGAAAGCCATTGATAAAAATACCTACTAATATTCTGAAAAGGTAGTCAGACTCAGTGATAAAAAAAAAAGATAAACGTATAGCATATAAAGAATAATCACTTCAACATTTCAAACAGCTTCTAGGGTCATCCAGGGTTTAGTATTTGCCCGAGTTGAGCACCCCCACTTCCCCTACATTTTCAAAGAAATTCCAGATTTTCCACCTAAGAACAAAAAACAATGAGTGAAGTGAAGTGAAATAATATAAATTATTGTAGAAAAATATTGGAATAAAGAGTTTCAAAGTTTACCAAAGAACCATAGGAGCAAATAACATTTAAAAAAGTGAAAAAAATAGCACCAAGGTTTACTAAGTTCTGTCACTAGAAGTGGCTTATTTTAATTGTTACGTAGTCAGAAGTTATGCGTTAGTTTTTGTATTAGTTTACTTAGGTTTTTTCACCTGCCTTTACAAAATTTTCTAGTTTACCGAGAAATGTTTTTTTCTTGTAGCTTAGCTAATTCCATGCAATAAAAAATATTGTAGCATACAAATAATTTTATCTAGGGGGCGTTCAAGTATTATACGTAAGAACCTTTGGGGGGGAGGGGCGGGCGAATTCGAGCTTTACCTATTTTTGCAGACAAGGGGGAAGGAGGGGTCAGACCAATGCTTAGGTAAGACAGAGAAAAACAAGAATTTAATTTATCCAGATTCTGGATTATTTCCCACCATTATTTACACCTCTATGTGAATAAATACCAGCAATTTATATATTACATAAACATTTTTCCCCTGTGAACAGATGACAAAATAAGTCGTCAAATATTATGTAAGCAAGAGAAGGGTCAAGTCCTTGCTTTTGTTTGGTTACAATGGCGACAGGATGTCTAAAATTGACAAAAATATGCTTATGTAATACCTGAACAACACTTATCTGTATCAGTAGATTCAAATCAATGGGTGTACTGTTTATAAACTTTAAAATAAGTACAATATAATACATATTATTCTAAGGTTCTGATATTGGATAGGAATGTTGGAAAGTCTAACCAGGAAGGCTTGGGTTACGTTACCAGTCTCATAGTGTCCTGACCTGCTAACGAAATCTAAAACACATTTTTGTTAGTTTTGCTTTTCCATTAATGAATAGACCTACTTTTTATTTTGATATACAAACAAATGTGCTAGAGCAGTTGTTCTTCTTACAGAGCGTCGCTTACTTAATAATCAAATTTTCCTCTTTGGGTTTAGATGTTTTACCATTTTAACTAACAGTACACTAAGCCCTATCATCAATATTGAAACCAATGCACACAAAAAAGGGGGTGGAAAGAAAATGAGCCGTTCACCCTGCAAGGTAACTCGCCTGCATTCTAATGACACATTCCATCTCACGTTGCAAATTATAGAGCCTCACTCCACTATTAGACCCTGGACAGCATTGTCTTCCATTTCTATTTTCCATTTTTCTTGTTTTATATCCTAATTAGATATATGGTTCCACAAACTTTTTTTTAATGTATATTATAGTATGAATATGGCTATTGCTCTTTCTGCAAATAAATAAAATGGCTCAAGCTGTAGACAATTAAAAAAACAAAAAACTTTGAGATCCACAAAATAATTTTAAAATTATTTCAGAATGTGTGGTTTTTGTTTCAATGTTATATCCTTAAAACTCGCTGAGTAAAAAAACACAACATTAACATAGGAAATCCCATCTTGTTAAGCTGTGACGTCACAGGTAGACAACGGTCGTTAATAATCATAAAATATGTATGGTATATTATTTTTTTCATTATGAGATATTTTATGTTGAGACAAAAGCATAATAGTAACAGTACCAACGTTATGCCAAAGCCACACCCAAATTTTAGTAAGGGCTAGGGAACCAACACTGGTAAATATAGGCAAAAAATGCATAAAAAGTCATGGAAGTTTGGAATTCACCTGATTTTTAAAAAATATGAATGAGCTTGGTTTTAACTTTCACAGCTGCAAGAGAATGTTTTGTCCACACTAGTCGTATGTTTTATCAACAAGTGAATAGTAATGCAGCTCTTAAAATTGTTACTTCACTTTGTTTCCAAAGTTACATTATATTGCAAATAACAACAACCAGTAATTGTTGTGGTTACTTTTACTTGGGTTTTGATATTTTCTCTTTTCCCTTATGTAAATACCAAATGTGTGGAGGGAGCATTTTTCACAGTTTCATTAGTTTGTAGAGTTTAATAAAATAATTTAAAGTCAGGCACAGTACTTGGCTACCAAAATTCAATTTTTCGGTTAATTTGACAAACACCTGCTTTGGTGGCCACATGGTCTAACATGCTACTCTTGCAGTTAACTAAACTGTCGTTGAGGTTCAAATCTCGGTGAGGTGTACTGAGGTTTGTTTTTTTCCTAAATGGTTTTCCACGCAAATGCAGGTACACTTCTTATTAATAAATTCTTCATATTCCCCAAAACCATTTGCATAATTAGTACATAAGCGTATAGCCCGAATGGGTAGTCAGATGCGGTGCTAAAAAAATTAATAATTACAAACCAAACTTTTTCTTATTAAGAATAAGCTACAATATAACAATTAATTCTCATCATTGGGTTATCAATCTTGCGAATGGTTTGCTGAACCTCTCCAATTTTCTATATCCTTGGCTAAACTTTTTTACATTTTTTTACCTTCATCTGCCAACATCGTCTGCCATCTGATTCATGCACTCCTGTGTTGGTCTCCCTCTCAACACAGCTCCTCCTATAATTATCTTCATCCAACTATCATGTCTCAATGGCCTACCATGTTAATTCTCCTTTGCTATATACCTTTCCAAAGTTTCCTTTCTTCTTTTGCTTTTCTTAGAACTTCTGTAATTAATACTATCTATATATATATTTTCAACATTAGTCTGCATGACCACATTTTAAATGTTTCTAATAGTTTTCTCTCTGTTGCACCAATGGTCCATGTTTCACAACATTGCACAACTCTCCAAACATATATCTTAAGGAACCTCTTCCTGATTTTCAGATTTATCCTAGTTGAGGTTAGTAATGACTTCTTGTCATGAAAAGCTTTCTTTGCCTGCACTATTCTACCTATAATAGCTTTCTTGCTTCTCTTATCTTCCTATGTAGCAGAACTTCATTACTTCCTGTAGCTTTACAGCACCTAGTTATATAATATTCATTTGATTAACTTCTCTTTAACTGCACATCAAGGAGTTTTTTTTTTCATTTTGTTGGTCCTCAAATTGTATCATATTTTTAGTATTTCATTATTTACAGTAGTTCTTGAAGTACCTCTTCACCTTCAGAACAAATAGCAATGTCATCAGCAAAATGAAGTGTGTTTTTAAGTTCTCCTATTCTAATTTCAGACAAGATCTTTTTTTTACTTCCGTTAGTGCTTCTTCTACATGGGTATTAAATATTATTAGATATGGTTGCTTCCTTGTATAGCACCTTTTCTTATTTTAGCTCTCTCTTGATGCCTGGTAACTCTTGTTTTACTGTCCGATTTTTATGTAGTTGAACATCATTCTTGATTGCATCATCATCATCAAATTGAAGTTGCTGACAATGTCCACTCTAGGATAACTTTTTCCCTGCATTATTTGGTTCTTATATATCTTTGTTTTGTAAGAATATAGTCTATTTGGTATCTTCCTGTATCTCCGGGTGCTTTCCCCATTTATATTCTCCTTTGTGATTCTGAAACAAGTTATTTTCTATTGTAATCTTGCATTGTGTACAGAATTCTACCAATCCTTCTCCTTTAGTATTTCATCTTCCTAACTCATATTTACCCGCAATTTTATCATTTTATTCTTTTTCAACAATCACATTCCAATCTTCAGAATTATTACATTTACATCTCCTTTTACACTTCTGATGATTTCATAAAACAAACTAAACAACAATCTTTTTAAATTGAGTTAAATTCAATTCAAAGTGATATTTACTGCTATCACCAGATAAACTAAGTAATGCGTAGGTTGCACCACTTTTCAGGCATTGAAATAATGCCAAAACAACCTATAACCTTATTTAAACAAATGATAAACTGAAGAAAACTGTGTAATCTAATTAAATATCACTACTTTATGAATGTACATGTTAATATATATTTTTTTAATAAATGCAAATGCGGGTACATTTCCTCTTAATTCATTTCCCATTTATAAAATTCAATGCCGATAGCTCGTACAGGTACTAAGATTCGGATAAAAAGCTCTCACAGGTAGGATTGTATCGATGCTAAGGAACTCGAATGGCATGTTCGACTCGGACAAACAGGATTGGCTCAGTGTTAAGCAGGATTGTCTCATTTCTAGGGAACTCTAATGGTGTGCTCGTCTCTCACAGGCAGGATTGTCTCACTTCTATGGAATTTGACTGACATGGGGGACCATCAGTAATATGTATAATTATCTTGACAACAGTAATAATGTTTGGTATGGCAGGTATGAAGGTTGGTGATAGTTCAAATGGCTGTAAAAATATTTCTTAGCACCATGTCTTACTCGATTGGATTATATATATCTGTATTAAGAATTTAAATGTGTTAAAGATTAGGAAAGTTGCATTTATAGAAAGTGTACCAACATTTGTATGAAGGAAGAGAAGAAAACCATTTAGGAAAAACCATCCTCAGTACACCCAACGGGGATTGAATCCCGATTTTCCCATCATAGACAGTCTAGTTTATTGTGAAAGTGACTCCTTAGACCATGCGGCCACAGAAGCGGGTTTATTTATACTTTGTTATCACTCCTCTACTCCTTCTATCTTTGTTACTCTCATCTTCAAGGTTGACCATCATGCTCTACCCCTCCCCTCCAAGTTCAAACCCTAAGGGTCTGGCCACTAGTCTAGCACACCTCTCCCCTTTTCGTGGACACTCGGGAGTCGAGTCCTCCCGAACTTTCCAACCAGGGGGAATAAAAGGAGCTGACGGAGAGGTGAACATAGCTACTTTTTTCAAATTCAAGATATCCATTGTCACAATTACCTGTCCACTACGTTCCTTTACAACCTGGAACTCAAGTTAATTGCTCTCTTCACTCTAGCACATAACTGGTTTTCTTTCAGTCTGATTATATTAATTTGTTCTGGAGAAGAAGGGGACTGATGTACCCTGAAACTGATATAATTATGTGTTTTAATTGTGAAATTTGAGGTCTACTGTTTTCTGGTGTCCATCCTCCTTTCAAAGTTTAATTTAATATAGCCGCTTGGTGCCATTTTTCATTTGTCAAGTAAGTATGAATTACAGATTCAAATTTTGAGCTAAGCACATCAAATCAAAACTGAATCTTCCAATAATCAATTGGAAATTTCAAAATCTGAAATTTTTTTTAAGATTGGGATTCGAAATTCTGAAGCTTTGCAGATTAAAGTAGTTTATTCACAAAATGTTTAAGTCATGTACACAATCATAATGAAACAATGAAAATAATGTGTATTTGTGTAATACACAAATCAATCAATACAACGAAAGTCCAGTGTTAACCAACCTACATATATTATTAGTTCATTTTGGTGTGTAATAGACCTGAGAATTAAAAAAAGTCCTTTGTATAGTTTAAAATTAAATAAATATAAATGGCCTAATGTATTAATCATTAAAACACTATTAATTTTGGTTTACACCGGAAAATGCTTTCACAACTAATAAAGAAAATGTTAATAAAATGTACATGCACGTCACATTATTATTAAATATTATTCCTGTTTAACATAATAAGCTGGATCCATTGTAATTTCTACTTCAGAAACACTGGAAAAATCATCGGTATTAATCATAACCATTGTGTCACTATCTGGAGGCGAGCTTGAACTCAACGAAGTTATTCCATGAACAACAGAAAAATGCATTTTTATATGAGCAGAAGATTTTATTTTCTTCTTACAAAATGGGCAAGTATATGCAGATGACGACGTATCTTCAGCCACTGGCACCGTAGTAGTTTTAAAATGTGTGTTCATATGTTTGTTGCAGTCACCCTTTTGCTTGAATGCACGATCACACCATTTACAAGCATACGGTCGCTCGTTAGTATGAACACGCATGTGTGTTTCAAGGCCATCTCGCCTGCGAAATGCCCGATTACAAACACTGCAAACATACGGGCGAAGTTCTGAGTGTACAATAGAATGTTGCATGAGGTTGATCTTTGAACGAAAAGCCTTGTCACACATATTGCAAGGGAAGGGTTTCTCTCCTGTGTGAATGCGCTCATGAACCACAAGGCTGGCATTCAGTGAGAAATTTGCCTCGCAATATTTGCAAGCATAAGGCTTTTCTCCTGTATGTGTGCGCAGGTGGACATCACGTGACACTTTGCTCCTAAATGACCGCTGGCAAAAATTACAACTAAACGGCGCCAAGTTGGTATGAGTTAACAGATGCTGTTGCAAAGACACTTTAGTCGACAGGATCTTTTTGCACTCGGGGCATTCAAATGGTTCTTTGTTGGCTTGCTTGAGTTCCTCTTGGGTATGTAAAGAGCGATGAGACAGCAGCTCACGTAGACTGTTGTATGGTAGCAAGCACACACTGCACTTATAGCGGTAGTCCTGGCAGTGGATCTTGCGGTGGGTCTTCAAATTGCTGCGCCGCTTAAAGGACTTATCACACACATCACACTTAAACTTGCGTAGGTTTGTGTGAACAGTTGAATGCTGTCGAAGTTGCTCCAGCTTACGGAACATTTTGAAACAATCTGGCTCTGCGCATTTGTATGGACGTTCGTTAGTGTGCAAACGCCGATGTTCCATCATTCGGTACCTGTAATAATAATAATATGGATAATTAATGACATTCCATAATATGAGATTTAAATAGCTAAGATATTATACTTGTTAAATAAAAGTTATATAGTATAAATATAGAGAATAGTAATATAGTATAGTATGTAGTATTAGTAAAGGTATATAGTATTCTTTAAATTGAAAAATGTCATCTGGACACGGGAACCAAATATGAGACCTTTGGCTTAGTATGCCAATGCTCTAACCACTAAGCTATCCAGGAATAGTCTCGTTCCAAGGGTCATTCTCTACACATATTCTAAGGCAGAATTTGTGATGAAAGTGTGGAAATTGTCCACTACAAATGTGTGATCAATTAAGATCACAAGCTATCAGATACCACACACCTGGATAGCTTGGTTGTTATAGCATTGGCATACCAAGCCAAAGATCTCGAGTTTGATTCCCATGTCCAGGTGTCATTTTTAAATTCAAAGAATAAAATATAACAATGTTAAATGTACCTGCTCTCATATAAGTTGCCACATACGTCACATGAAACACGCTTGAAGGCATCTGGGTTGCTGTGCTTAAGCTTGTGGATGCGGAGACTTCCAGCGTGCTTTAGCTTCTTCCCACAGATGTCACAAAGGAACTCCTGGCTGTTGTGGGTGGCAGCATGATAGTGGAAGCTTGCTTTGTTGTTATAGCTCTTGCCACAATCCGGACACACAAAGGTTTGGTTTGTGCTGTGAGAATTATGATGGGTGCGCAACATTGTGCATGTGCGAAAACTCTTCCCACAATACTCACACATGTAGGGTCGCTCATTGGTGTGTAGGCGCTCATGTTCCAGCAATATTTTCTTCGAGTGAAACAATTTTCCACAGTATTGACAAGGGTGTGTGGAGCAAGTGTTTGCACTCTTGTGTTTTTCCAATTCTTCACTTGAATCAAATTTAAGGTCACATTGTCGGCAATACCAACCAAACTTGGAGCGAAGTCTCTTCCTTTTCATTATAGTCTTTTTGACTTTGAGATTATATGGTCTTTTCAAAGACAGTCTTGATTGATTTGATTTCTTTGTTGAGGCTATCTTTTGAATAGTTTCTATTATTCTAGACTGAAGACTTTTGCTTACACCTTGAAATTCTTTAGAAAGTTTCATACGGAGATTGGCATTAATTTGGTGTTCTGAGATTCCTGGTAAAATGTTTGGTGTTTCAACTTGAACATTGAATATAGTGGTAATTTCCAAGTTATCAGGTTGCTTATGGCTTGGATCACTAGTAGTGACATCAGTGACATCAGAGTTAATGGCAGGAATTTCCGCATCAGAAAAAGTGAAGGTATCAACAGGATTCTCTTGATAAGGAATGGTCGCATCAACAAAAGAGAAGTTATTTTCAGAATCATCTTTAATGAGAGTAGAGACATCAATGGGACAGGCAGAAGTGCCAGCAACTTCATTTGAAGCAGTGATAAGAACAGATTCATCATCAGGAGTAGAAACAGATACACTTTCATCAGTAGTTCCTGTAGGCAAGGTCTCAGCATAATCCTCAGTTGCTGGTTTATCTAGGGCTGTGATTACACTTTCCTCCAATGACTCATCCCTTTCTATGGTTTCTTGTGGATGACAAAGCATGTGTCGCTCAAACAGCTCTTTAGTCTCATAGAACACAACATGGGGCTTACATATAGTGCATGTAAACACTTTATCTGGATGCATCTGGGATTGATGAGCTAGAAACATATCAGTACCTATCAGTGTCTCTTTACAATATGAACACAGGTAAGAAAATACATCCTTGGGAGCAGGCTCTAAGTCAGTTCTAGTAAACCTGTTTTGAGACTCTAAGGTTTGATGTTTTTTTGAGGATGTATTTGATTGATCAATATGCTCATTAGTTAGCTCACCAATGTTTGCATCCTCACTCATACAGGTACGGATTTCTCCTTCCTCTGCTTCCAAATGGTTTAACATGTGCAAATCAAAGGCATGTTTAGACTCATAGAATACAAGTGGAGGATTACACTGATTACATATAAATACTTTGTCTGGGTGAATTGAAGAATGATGAGCAAGAAGGCTCTCAGTGCCAACCAAAGCAATATTACAGTACACACATTTAAATTTATCTTCAGAATTCAATGATTGTTTCTTATTTGTGTCTTGATAGTATGCAATTGAGGAATTATCTAGAGATGTTGCAGATTGATTTGTTGGCTCATCAGTAAAATCCAATAAGATTTGTTCTGAATCTTCTTTTCCTTGAGTAAACTCATTGACTGGTTGCACATCAACTCTGCAAAGTAAATACAGCAATGTTAAGAGGGATGGGGAAGGTTCACATTCACACAACTTGCATGGTGTTGGGAAGTAAGTCAATGTTTATTTGTGAGAATAAGTGTGCAAAGTCCAATTTTTCAATTTGAAACAAAGTCGAATCAAATAATATTCCCAAAGCCGAATCGAAATTTGCATATTTAAAAAAGCTTTATATTGTATACAAATATTATACTTTAATAACTATGTAAATTTAGGTACTAAATATAATTTACAAAATGCTATTTTCCAAACATAATTAATATATTTAGTCTTAAAATGATAAATTAAGCTATCACAAAATGTAATATATATTATATTTAAGATTTTTTTTACACTAACACTATGTGTGATGGAAATAGTAGCAGAAAATTAAAATAAACACAAATGTGTGTTTTAACTTTAAATATTTTTTTGACAAGGTTTGTAACTGTCAAATCCACAATTTTACTTTTGAATCAAAGTTGAAGTGAACAAATATTCGAAGTGGAAGTTTTCAAAACTTTGCACACCCCTATTTGTGAGTTAAGCAAATGTAGTCAGTCGGTTGTATAGACATGTAGTAGAATGTTTCCTTAGCTCAGGAGATAGCTCACTAACCTTTTGAGCTAAGGATCCAAGGTTCAATTTCTGGTATGACCAAAAAAATTACTATTGGTGAAATTCTGGCTTCCCATTCACCGTGATGAATTGACGTCTGGGGAATTGAGCATTGTTTATATTTGTAAAATGTTTTTATTGGATGCTATGGCTGTTAATTACTTAATCTAAAAGATAGGGATAAGGAGGCTGTATTAGAATAAATGCATTCCCATTAGCATGGAGACGTGCACCCCCAGCTTATATTCCAGCATCAACCTCTCACAGACAATTCAGTTTATTGTGAGTTTGACAATTTGGACTGTGACCATAAATGTAAATTGTAATAGACAAGAGAGTTATTTTTTTAGATTAAATTAGTTGGTTTGGAAAGTTAATAATAAACACCATTAATGAGAAAAGTAAGTCAAAGACACACCACACTTGACAACATTCCATAATCAACAAGTCACTGAGATATAATTATATTACATAAAGTCCATTCGCCATGAAAGTGGTGTTAACTGACAGTTATCAAAAGCTACCAGATCTACTCTCATATATTCATTCACCAAAACATATTATGATCTGCAAGCAGGCCCACCACAATGGAGAGGGTGGAGGTGTAACAAGGTACTAGGCCCAAGATCAAGAGTAACATAAAAAAAGTAGTAAATTAAATATAAAAAAACATGAATGATACACAATAAAATGCCCATCCATACTAAGAAATAGTGAATGGCAAGCCCAATAAGCTGGGGTTTCCTCTGGAGGAACTTTCTGACATCTGTCACAATTAGTCCAGTAGTCGGTGTTCAAAAGTTTTTCGGATTCTATTATGTTTGTACTTGAATTAAATTTGGCATGTGAAGATAGTCGAGCAGTAATTAAAGTTCAATTTAAATGTAAGTATTTTCATGGCCGTGACACTTCAGTGTTGTTGGAATGTTGGTATTCATTTATGACGAGTTGCAGTTGTTTAGTGTAGCCATATTTGTGATAGCGCATGCGCTGCGCTGCTGCGTGTGTCTTTATCAGACAGTAGACAGTTGAGTCATGGCCGTTATTGTTTGGGGACGCACATTCGTGAACTCATTACTCGTAACTTAATTGTGCTGACTAACGTTTGTTTTATCGTGTTATCTTGTTTTGTTTTCGGTTCACTTGACCCACGGCG
>CABFOV010003256.1:52904-63622 GCA_902141375.1 Timema poppense | reverse complement strand
GGGGGGGGGGGGGGAGGGGATGGCACTCGAAAAGCATGAAAAAGAGCCTTAGATAATTTAAGGTCGGTCCCTAATAGGATAGCGATAAGGAGAGTAGAGTTTCGGAGGAAATGTAACCAAATATGGGGGGAGAGAAAGGGGAAATCCATTTAGGAAATAACACTCTCAAAACAATCGTGCGGGATCGTTGCCAGCAAACCAGACCGGTAAAGCTTGAAGTTTTAGTCCACGTATCCACTGATGCAGGTAATGTTACTGCTAACCTCTGAGTTTAGAAAGTACCAGTTTACGAGTTTCTCCCTTCCACCTGTGCTGTTGAGCCAGTGGACTAAATCTCAAGCTCATTTAGGGCTTGTTTGTCTAATAGAAGAAGGCTAGGATTTGAATCCCGGCCGTGTGTAACCTACTAAGGGTGGGTTTCCTCTACGAAAATGTGAGTACATTTTCTCATAATCATACCTACCTTATCCCTAACACACTAATGTAATTAAATGCGTGTAGTCCGGGCGGGTAGTAAGACATGGAGCAAAAATAATCATGAAGAAATTTAATCCCACGTGGTTTTCTTGTTTCAGGAGGCAATGGACGATGGGCTCGGTGCTGTGTAAGATGGTGCCTGTGCTGCAAGGCACCAACATTATGGTGTCGATAGGTACCATCACGGTGATAGCGCTGGATAGGTACTTCACCATCGTACACAGGTCCAGCCAGGACGCGTGCAGTAACCGACGCCGAGTCATCGTGTCTATAGTGCTCCTTTGGGTGCTGTCAACCGTCGCCACTCTACCTATATTTTTCTACCAGGTAATCCAGCACTATATTCCTCCACCAGTTAACCCAACCTTTATATTCTTCCACCTGTTAACCCAACCTTATATTTTCCGCTAGGTAATCCAGCACTATATTCCTCCACCAGTTAACACAACCTTTATATTTTCCACTGGGTAATCCAGCGCTATATTCCGCCACCAGCTAACCAACCTTACATTTTTCATTGGTTAATTCAACACTACATTCTTCCGCCCAGTAGCCCAAGCCTACATTATTCTTCCACCAGGTAACACAAGCCTAGGCCTATATTCTTTCACCAGGTAGCCTAGCCCTACAGGCCTATTCTCTCACCAAATAACCCAACCTGTAATACAACCACCACCGAGTAATACAACACTATATTCTTCCTTTCAGATAGTCTAGCCCTATATTATCTTCCACCAGGTAGCCCAAGACCATCTTCTTCCGAAAGGTAACCCAACCACCGCAAGGGTCTTTTATCGCGTCTTCTTGTCTGAATGTTACCCTGCGTTTATTCCAACCCATTCTGTTGATTCCTGCATTGCAGACATACATACACACATACCTACCTAATCACATCTTTTCCTTATGGGATCGGCAAGAAACTGTGCATTTAGCTAAAAACAAAACAAATTTGTATTCCCTATCCTTGCAAACTTCCTTCGCTTCAACAGCACCCACACACAGTCATACTGCATGCTACTTTATTCTTAAAACTCTTAATGTTTCTCTTTTTCACACATTCGTCTACAACATTTAACCACATCTTACAAAGCCTACCCCATCCTTTTGATCCACACAATCTTTCATCCTATATTTGCTTCATCATTTGATCCAAATACATTCTCTCAACATGTCCAAACCAACGTAAGAAGTTTCTTTCATATTTACCTATTGGATTCTATTTCAAACTGCACTCCTTCATTACAGACTCTGTCCATACTAGTTTTTTCACATACACATTTTAGATATTTCATTACTACCACATTCACTTTACTCTTGTGTTTCTTTTGACAAACCCACGCTTAATATCCATGACACTATGTTGGTGTCAACACAATTTTATAGATTACCATCTTTGCCTATTTCGATATTTATGCTTTGCAATGGTTCACATACATCCAACTACTATCCGAGATGCATTCATCCGTCTGTCCATTTCACCACCTATCCTTCCAGCTTTCACTTTTTTATAGAAAATATCAATAGCTATAAAATAATAATACATTACAATTTTATCATTGTTAGTTTAAACGTTTAAACCTACCAGAATCATATTATATGTAGTACTCGCTTTGCTCGTTGTGGGCTCCTTCTCCAAACCCCCAATGAGTGTAAACTAATGTAATTACAGCTTTGTTTTGAACGTTGATTTATTTTTACAATTTTATGATTCTAGATGTCCCATAAGTGTCGAAAATGTGCAAAATTTATCTAAAATAAAAAAAATATAGTTCTGGTGCAATCCGTTTTTTGATAGGTCTTACAGTTTAGCTACAAGATGCCTCCAAAGAAAGATCTGCACCGACTTTAAAGTTGCTCCGACATTTTGAATCGTTTTATTAAACTTTTTGGAATTTTACCGTCGGTTTCAGGCTAGAAGCTACAAGTTTGCCAAATTTCAAGTTTCTAACTCATCTGGAAGTGGGTAAACATTAATGTTAGTGAGTGAGTGAGCGAGTCAGCCATGTGGCTTTATATTATAGTGATGTGTGTGGCCATGCTACGCGAATAGGCTTCTGCATAGCACAAGCGACTTTAGTCTAACCACATTATAATAATTATAACTAAATGTACTGTACCTTACGTTCTGGCGTCCTAGTCGCGGCTAACAGGTCGCAAGTATGGTCATACTCTTATTAGGCGGGAGTGTAGAGGACGCGAGGAAGGGTAAGTAATATTGCAATTTTTATAGCAAAAATTTGTTTGGCCAAAAGTAAATAAAATATTTCTCCAGTAGATCCACAAGAGTTTAATGTTCTTCACATGGTGAAATCAACAGTTGTTTAATATAATTCATGAGCATGGTGACATTATATGAGAAACTTTTTAAATTAAGAGAAAAAATTGGCATTCAATTCCAGGACAGCCTTGAGAGATATTCAAGAACTGTTGACGTCACCATACGAAGAAAATTAAACTTTATTTTTCCGTTGGAGAATTATTTGATTTATTTTGACCAAACTAAGTTTTCATACAAAAATTGTAAAAAAAAAACAACTAATATTTTCTCACGCACCCTACTCTCCTACCCTAAACTGATATGTTTTTTCTTAAAATAACAGGGATTATATATATTAAATTAGAGTTTGGTAATAATTTGTACAACCAACTAAGGTTCTCTAGACTCTACAATGTACCCTTAGTTTATCCTGTAAGGTAGACAGCTTACCTTGGATTATTCTACTATGGAATGGGTTATGGGTCATAGTTTAATCCGTCAAGGCTAATCTGCTCCATTTCAGAATATAATTACGGAGTGTACAGCTTCACCTGGACAACAAAGGACGATCCATATCCATCAAATTTATGTAGCACCACTTCTGTTTAATTAGTCTAATTGGTCAATAATCAATATGAGTAAACTAGAAATAATTGCTGACAAATATAAAACTTTTATTCATGACACTTTCGTGTAGTTTTTTTTTCTATTCTCAAAACTACTCACACCTATGGGAACGTGGATACAGGCGTCATATAGTCTCATCTGGCTTTTATTGTAACGCAGAGATTGGGATTCGAGTCTCGGCCAGGTGTACAGTGCTGTTTTCTTATATAGTTTCCCATTTTACTTCCACTTAAATTCCTGTCACATTAAGAGCGTCTACATCTATGTGTTTAACGATTCTTAAATCAAGAATGTAATAGAAAACTTAAAATAACTAGATTTTTAATTTATAGTTTGACATATTTAAAAACTCTGGGAAAAATGTATATCCTTTGGTCTGGATAATCTGGAACAGTCAGGGAATTTCAAATCAAAACATATCAATCTTGTTAAAAATTGGAAGAAACTGTTTTCGCATTCACGTAGAGAAAGAGAGAGAGAGAGAGAGAGGGGGGGCGGGAGGGAGGGAAACAATATAGAAAAAAAACGTTATACTATTTTCGGCTAGAACTCGAGTCCCGACATCACCGATAAACCAAACAAGATGAGACTTACGCCTTTAATCATGTGCCCACTGGTGTGGGCTATTTTTTTTAATAATAATATCCAATCTTACACATCTTTCTTCCTTACCACCTTGTCTCACTGATCTATGGTGCTATACGTACACAAATAGTTAATAGTTGAATGTACTGCAAGTTTATATGGGAACAATTTCACTCTATTTAATCCGGAAAACATCTGAAGCGCACAAGAGGGGGAAACCTCATGTCAAAATCTCCCGAAGATACGGATAAAAAGCGCACCTAGACCTTGTCTCAAAAGTGCATAGGGGAAAAACAACAACTGCACATGGCAACGCCACAAACATTTATTGTAGACAGCCCCCTTACTTTTTACAATAAATACTATAGAATAATAAAATTACAGGGGGCTACTTTTTACAATAGTAGATAGGTTAAAGGTTGCCATATGGGGTCTCAGAGACTACACACAATGGGGCGATTTTGGTGCATATAACTTGTGTGCTTCTGTTATAGGACTACTTCAAATCAGGTGGACAAATTCAGCCTGTACGCTTTCAGTACCTAGCCTATTTCGCGCACCCCGGGACCCCCTTCCCTCCGATTTCCCCTCAGCTCACAGATGTCATGCTTAAGCAAACACTTTGGAGGTCCGTGGACTAATCAATTTCCTAATCAGGAGGAAAGCACGCTAACCAAAGGGTCTCCATCAACGCTCAGTGTCCACTTACCTATTCACAAGGCCACTGCATGGATTTAATCTTAAATACATTGGTGGCTGCAATTTGGTGATAAGAGAGACTCGTATATGTAGTCACACGCTCTGAAATGTCACTTTCGCAATATACTATACTAGCGGGGATGGAGAGGTCGGGGTTTTAATCATGGCCAAGTGTACTGAATTAGTGTAAATATGCGGTTAATCCTAACGGGTGGTAAGTCTCGATACCGACTAAAGCAAGAAGAGTGTTTTAGGAGTAAAGGCACCCGAACGTCGGAAAAAGCTGACTCTTGGAGGAAACCCAAAATATCTTTGGTCATTGGTAAGTCAAAAGCGGGCTTTTATGGCGATAAGCGAACACCAAATTTGAAATAGCGCTAACTATATCGTATATCTCTCGTCGTAGAACGTCAGTGAAAGGTAAAAGTAAACAATAGCAAGCAGAGACACATCATGCCTTTAAAATAAAAACTTAATAATTTTCTTAGAAGGCTCGAAGTATAGAAGGAAATAAATAATTCATTTTTAGTAGAATACAATAGGTGTAATGGACTTTTTGTTTTCACCTGTGAAAAATTGGATGAATAGGACACAGATCTTCTTCTTCATCTCCCGGTTAGTCTTGCATCCGTTATCGGGACCAGCATCCTTCTCCAGTTCAATCTGTCAGTCATTGCATTCCTCAACTGCCGAAGGTTTGGCATCTCTTCCATCTTGAGGACTTCCTCCACAGAGGTCATAAAATAAATGGCACGGGGCACCGCACAAACTCTCTCTCTTTTTAATCTTAAAATATATACATTTACTGAAAATTTGTAAAATTTGTGAAACGGAATAGTATATATTATTGCATAAACACTCCACCAAAGAGCAATACAATAAATTATATATTTCTTAGTATTATAATATAAAAAATACTGTATACAAGTTTGCTTATAATTTAGAAATTATTGATTTTACGAACATCTATTCGAGATTTTTTTTTAAATAACAAAACTACAACGTTACAAAAATAAGTTATTTCGTCTCTCAAATAGTTGCGGATAGATGACCAAAATTGGAAATTTCTTCATCTCTAAAGTGTCCTTAAAGTAATTTTCATGGGGAAACAAGAGTTGGAACTTTGATTGTAATGTTTACAACGTCTATATGAAAAAATAATAAAAATTTAATAGTACTACTACATCTTTACAATGATAAATTATTTTGTTTCTCAAATAGTTACGGAGATATACTAAAAATTGGAAATTTCCGTTAGTGTAAAGTACCCTCAAATTAATTTTCATGGAAAAGTAAATATTTTGTTTGTAATGTTAAACCGTCTCTAGATACAAAATTTAATACAAAGTCGTTAGATCAGATTTTTATAGAATATATTTTTTTCTTTCTACTCTTCAGTTAACTACCCTTAATTATAGGTTTAGATATTTAGTTCCAAAAACCCCTGGGTGGACCTTATCAAAATCCTAGAGACCAAGTTTTAGCACGATTGATAAAATGGTTTAGGCTTTATTCCGAGATACAAACAAACGGCAACTAAAAAAAAAAAAACTTTTCCTGTTTCGGGAGATCGTAAAACGTCTACATCAATTAACAAAATATCTAATTTGATTTTTTTGACGAGCATAATACTTTTCTCTTTGAGGAGTGGAGAGAAAGTAAAAATAGAAGGGGGATGGGTTCTTTCCATAGCCCCCTTCCCAACTATCCAACTACATTACTGGACCACGGATCCCCCAAAACCCCATACTATTGAGCCATGGCGGAGTAACCATCCATTCATTCTTACCAACGTCGTTACTTCTCATTGTATTTGATTGAGCTTAGTCAACTGTCTCCACTTTTTTTATCCATTCTTATATGCTGTTGATAAAGTGTTAAAGAACGTGATGAGAATGCATATAGCTTCATTCTACTGGAGTAAAAAAGTTTTAATACGAAGATGACTGTTCTTTTAGAGTGCGCTGACCACAGCAGAACTGAATTGAAGATGGTTGATTCCACCACCAACTACTTTGGTGGACCTATGATTTAAGGTGTCAATATCATGCTGGACTATATTGCTGACGATAGGGAGATTGGGGTTCAACTCCCACTCGGGTGTATTGAGGTTTTTTTTCCCGAAGTTGTTTCCCACTCTTTCTCCATCAAAATGTGGATATAATTCTTCTAAATTAAAACTTTCTCATCCCTAAATTATTGGATTAATTAATATATACGTTTATACTCTGAACAGGTAGTAAGGCGTGGTGCTTGGAAAGGGGGGGAGGGATCCACTCTGCATTCAAAGTTAGGTTGTCCTTTAAGTGTAAGCACTCTCAGCTTGTTTAGTTTGTCAGTGATTGGGAGAGGTTGGGTTCAAACCCTGGATGAATAAAGTGAGGTAGTATTTGTTCATAAATGTTTTTTCCATTTCCTCTACACAACTTTAGTGAAATTACGGGTAAATTCACTGTATATCCTACTTTAATCTTCCCTATCTCCATTAGTGTAAATATGCGGATAGCCCGGACGGAAAATCAGGCACACGGTGGAGAAAATATACAATTACGTTAGTTCCTTAATCTTTATTTCTAACGTACGGTGCACCACACAGACTTTCTCGCTCCTTTATCTAAATTATGTTTATAACTCATATGATTAGTGAAACAAAATAATAAGCTTGGTTATAAAACATAACGAGAAAAAAAATACCATCGCATTTACCCATTGAACATTATTGACATAATATACATAGTTACAGAAAAGTTTATTTGTTCTGTGCATTTTCACCGCCTAGTTTCCCGAAACTCTCTCTCTCTCTCTCTTTTTTTTTCTTCTGTAATAAAAAAAATGTTTTACAGACTTTTCTTTAAAATAAATGTTGTTTATTTTTAATGGTCTTAAAACTTTTTAATGATAAGTTATTTAGTATCTCAAATAGTTTAGGAGAGTTTATCAAATTGAAAATTTCCGCTCATATAATGTATACTCAAAGTCATTTTCATTGATAAATGAGATAAAGAAGATGCACAATTTTATTTAAAATGTTAAACAATGCCTAGCTACGAGTTTTGATAATAATCGTTTGAGCCAATTGTATCATTTTTTTGTTGTTCTCAATTAAACTACCCTTAATTTTAGGAAGGATATCAAATTACAAAAAATCCTCAAGGGAACTTTATGAAAACCCTAGCTAACAAGTTTTAGTACGATTAGTAAATTTATTTCGGCTCTAGTACTAGTAACAGACAGACGGTGTTAAAAAAACAACAAAACAGTTTACGTGTTCAGGGGATTATACAATTATTCGACATGCATAATAATCTCGACTCAATTTTTTGACAAGCACATTACTTTTTCCACCCGATGGTTTGCGAGAAAGTAAAAATAGAATAGATTAATTTGAAAAATAGAAATTTCCGTGTGTGAAACTTCTACATACGCTATTTCTCCTTTTTCTTTTCTAATGCTTAAAATAATTAACAGAATGCGCATGTCTTTCGGTATATGCCTCTTATAGCTTTTGAACTAGAGGACTAAACACGACACAATTTTGTATTCCCATTACCTCCTAATTAAACTTAAAATACGAAGATTCCAATACACATTTTGCTCAAACATTGAATATTTTACTTTAATTTCCAAACTTAACTGATTAAAGTTGATATAATCTTCATGTTATAAAAATAAAAAATAAAAAGTTCATATTGTAATTTTGTATTTTCATTGAATACAAATATTTTAGGGCGTAAAAAGCTAAATTTTCTATGGGAAGAGGGAGTTTCATCAGAAAATTTTACTATACCTTTAGCCAATACAAGTTTTTAACGCATATATGGATGGATCCCACTGACCACGATATTTCTATGCCTTTTTAGGTACCTAATTTTAAATATAGAAACTATAGCATAATTTTTCATACATTAAATAATATATCTATGAATTATTTGAATTTATTAGAATATAAAAAAAATAGTTTGGTATACTTGAGGCCTCTAGAATATTGTATTAAAACTACGTTTTATGTCGTCCTCGGCAATAAGGGAGATAATTGAAATAGTGTGATTCAGGTAAACCACTTCTAAAATATTCTAGACCGAGCTCTGAATGTCTTTAAATATTTTTGGCCAGTCCAATGGTGATCCCACGTTTAAGAACAACAAATAAACTAGTTTATTTTAATAAGAATATACTTTATGATAGGATAGTAGAATAATTATTTTATATATTATGTATATATATAATTATATATATGTACTGTACTATTCTACCACAGTAGCAGATACGCTAACTAAAGCAATACACTTATTGTTATTAGTAAGCACATCAATTATATAATTATAGTCGCGATATAGTGAAAACATAAACGCTCTCTTTTCAATAGCCTCATGACCAGGCATGCTCAGTCTAGGAGTAATAAGTCTATTATTAAAACACTCCGTTGCCATGGAAACGCGGCCATGGTGTCGCCCTGCTGTGCCTGAGAGCTTTCAAGTACTTGACTCCCACCTCCAAGGGCACCAGTTCCATTACCGGTCACGATATTATTTTTTTACTGTTGGTACTCTAAGTGTGATCAATATTTCCTCAACAACAGCGGATAGATAGTATTAATATAGTTCTAGTAGTCCTTGGATTGATCCCGGGGGGGCTGTTTCATGAAGTTACTTGTAGCTTACAAGTATTTGTAAATCAAAGATAACATAGGTACAGCTAAATTTTCATAGGACGTGACTTTTATAAATTACAAACTTTTTTTGCGAGCTACATTGATAACATTTTACTATATTATAAGCGTTATTTGATTAAAATTTTTAATTGATTAAAATCTATCAAAAGTGAAGGCTGCAGATCAGATGACCTGACAGTTGAATACGTGAAAGTAGATCTAGTAGCTCTTCTAGCTATCAAATATATGGCCATCCTATGGAAATTGGATGTGAAAATAATTAACAATTGCAATTTTAATGGGGGATTTTTATATCATTTTACCAGTATACTACTTAAATAATACATCATTCATACGCCTCTGGGGCTGCATGGTCTAACACACTACACTCACAGTAGGCTAGACTATCGATGCCAAGGAGATTAAGGTTCGAATCTCGGTCGGGTGTACAGAGTTTTTACAAAATGGACGTCCATTCTCTCGCCATGCATATTCGGGTACACTTCCTGTAAATATAACATTCCTAATAATTATTACATAAACGTATAGCCCGAATGGGTAGTAAGATGCGAAACTAAAACAAAAAATCACTCGAGCAAACCTTTTAAGTAACAAATCGGATAAATTTACAAACTTATGACAAGATAAGGTGATTATTTATGTTAGGAGACGAGCACATATGAAAAGTTTTGAATTAGTTCATTATAAACTAAAAACTTACTACAAGACACAGGTAATTATTATTGTAAACAATAAATCAAAATCTGCCTTATTTAAGGAAAAATTTAACTACAGAGTGCACTACAGTAATTTTTGAGCCTCAAAAACAACAAATTCATAAAATTTGCCTAATTTCATTATTTTATTTCTTGACTCTATTAAAGAAAGTTCCAAACAAAACGTATGAATATGCCTTAATTTTTTAAATATCTGATATTTTGTTATTTAATTACATCTGCTACCCGCTTCGGTGGCCGCGTGGTCTAACACGCTACTCTCACAGTAGAATAGACTGCCAATGACGGTATAAAAAATATAAAAATTTAAAGTGTGATTAAAACATTTATTCATGTACAAAACAAGCATAACCAAACTGATTGTTTTGGCTAATAAACAAATATCGTCATTGAGTTGTTTTTTTTAGAAAAAGATAGGCTCAGGCCACTGTAGGGAAGTTTCTCGTGAAATTGTAAGAAAAAGAAAATCCAAGTGATATGAGAAAAAAGTAAATTAACTGGAATTTGCGTCGCTACTTCAATCTTGAAACTTATTAGTTTGTTGGTCGATGGTCTACGTGGTAATTGAAATAAAGCTTCGTGGTGGATTGGTTATTTTAATTACTCCTTCTTCCTCGTACTATAACTTTTCAGGATTGGTTCTAGGGGGGGGGGGGCAGGGTAGACAGACGGTTGCCTGGGGCGG
>CABFOV010003256.1:0-52856 GCA_902141375.1 Timema poppense | reverse complement strand
GGCAGGGTAGACAGACGGTTGCCTGGGGCGGCAAAAATGAGATATAATAATTTTATTTCTACTTTTTTCCCCACCCCTGGAGTAAAGATGTAGGTCATGTAAAAAAAAAGGTAATTTTTCAAAAAGATGCACTTAGAATAGAAATAACATTATTATTTCTTTTATTGAAAACAGGACCAAGATTTAAACCCTTAACTCTCTGTCACCGGAAAACCAGAACAAATGAGCTTGCCACTCATATCGCGCCCCCACCGATACGTGTACTGAGATATGGTTTCTGTTAAATGGTTTTTCATTCTTCACGTTGGTCTAAATCTTCTAAATTCTACCTTCCTGATCACTACGACATTAGTATAATAATGTTTATAACCACAAACGGGTAGGGCGCGGTGAATAAAAAAAGAAGGGTGTAAACATGATTAAAGGCCAGACGGGTACATGGTATACAAAAAAGAACCCATCTAAATCTAAATAAAAATCCTTGGAAAGTGCACTTTAGATATTCCATTAAAAATATTTTGCACTTACCACGTCACCAGACACACGCATGAGAGGCTTTTATAAGCTCTTGTTAATAAATAACCTGAAGGTGAGAATGAGTACAAGTACGTAGGCCTCTAGTGTAGTGGGAACATTATCCGTAAGCTACAAACGCTGGTAAATACTTCTTTACGCGCTTCGATGGCCGCATGATCTAACGCACTAATTTCGTGTTAGGCTGGACTGCTGAAAACAAGAAATTCGATTCCAGTCGGGTGCACTGAAGGTGGTCTTAACTAAATACTTTATCACTCTCGCTCTTCACGCAAAAGTGGGTGTACTTCCTCTAAATTAAACCTTCCTAATCCCTAACGGGTTAATGTAATTAGTACATAGGCGTGTAACCCGAACGTGTATTAAGTCGCGGTGTTAAAAATAATAACAAAAAAAAGGATGAAGTGTTAAAAAACCGCTTTCTTTTATTCATATGTCAAGTTATGTGATCTGTACCTGTCACTTTTGATAGATATTATTAATACCTATAAGATAACACAAATAATATTATAATACATTATTATATATGCTAGCTTCAAAAGAATATTTTTTTATTTACAATTTTTTATTAGCAGTGCATCCGTACTCGGGTTGCACTAATTATGGCGGTGACCTGGCGGTCTAAGGGTAAGGTGTCAGACTTCTGTGTTGGGGGTCCGGGGATCAATCCTCGGTCCCGGCAAAGATTTATCTGATTGCTGAACCCTTCCTTTACCTCTGACAAGACGTGTCTTAATCACAACTTGTGAATGTGGGGAAAGCCAGGCCTCCACCGTGGTTCGGATTCCACGTTAAGCTGTAGGTCCTCCATTTCATCTCACAATCACCCTACCATTACACATTTGCGTAGGTGCGTATAACCCGAACGGGTAGTAAGACGCGGTGCTAATAATAATAATAATAATAATAATAATAATAATAATAATAATTATGTTAATGTATTTGGGATGAAGTAGGTTGAATTTAGAGAACGTGTACCTGAATTTACATGAGTAGAGAGAGAGAGAACGAAACAACATTTAGGGGGAAAAAAAATCAGTAAATTTCATCGGGATTAAAATCCCAAACCATCCATTATCGAAAATTCAGGCTGTTTCAAAATGGATGCCCGTGGGTCACAAGCCAATATTTGGCGAGTCACTTAAAGCTTTTGAAATGCGAATGTAATTGTTTTAAAGTATAGAATAATTAAAAATGTGGAAAAAATAAAAAACCAAACAAATAACAACAGCATGTACACATTAAAGTTAGATGGGTCACGAAAGTTGGTCGTCCTTAAAATTGGGTCGCGGCTCCAAAATGTTTGGGAGCCACTGCCTTAGATCAATCGACCACAGGAGTGGGTTATTTACTAAAAGGCTCTTCCTATCATGTTCTTATATTTTTAGATCGTTGTTTTAGCTAGAGGTGATGGTTGTAAGCCAGGGTTAGTTTATGAGAGAGGGAGGACAATATTAGATCTAAGGCTATTATTAATTTTAATCGTCGTTTGTATACGAGCTTAACGAAAGCTCGTGGAGCCATTAACATCCGTGGTAACCCTTATAGTGAAGTCCGAATACTTTGTGTCCTAATCTCTTACGTTTACCCATCACGCGAAGATTAAATAATCGAACGCAGGATTATAAATACAATTCTATTTTGTACTACTATGCCTACTAATCATTCGCAATGTAGGCAATTTACATTAACTAAATAAGGGATGTAAATAAACAACCCCCAGCAGTGCACACATTATGGATTATGATCCTAACCTGTAATATTGAATACAGACAATTTCACTGATTTTACCCCAAGTTCCCTATGTCTTACTACCCATCCGCATATTTATTTTTGTATTAGGGCTGAGTAAGGTAGAAGTGAGAAAAAATGTGCTTTCATTTGCATGAAGGAGAGTGAAAAATCTATTTGAGAAATAAACAACCTCAATTCACTCGTTTGAGACTCGAACCCAAAACCTCATCACTACTGGCCAACCAGAGCAGATCATATGAAGATTCCGTATTAACAAATGCATCCACTGATATGGCAAATTTCAATTATATTTTCAACACTGTAATTTACTATCCTGTTTCAAATCTTATTTGTTGATTTTTTTTTTTAGGATCGTGGTTAAAATTTATTGTCCTGTTCATTGATTCTAGAAAGATTACGTCATAAGAAGTGACATTAAGGCCCAAAACAAAATAAATGTGCAAATGGTTTTAAAATTCTTGAACGTATGTTAGTACTAACCCTTCCCTAAATTTTGACGTAGAAACCAAACATTTAATTTACCACTTAATTTGAATTGAGTTTTATTTTGTTTTCCAATATTTTTGAATTTTGACTTATTATTGTTTATATAACCTAATTGTTTGTCTTTAGGATAATTTTTATTTTATCATATAGAGAAAATTTTGTAATCATGATCACTTTATACCTCGAAATTATATTGAATTCCGATGTTTTAAGTGCCCGTCCCCCCCCCAAAAAATGCGTCTTAAAATTATGTTTATCCCCTCTGCCCACCTGGGACTGGGACTGCATCCAAAATAATTTGATGGATTTTGTTCAAACTTGATATTTAGATATCATACTACAAGGAGTTTTTATTTCCATTCCAGCCCTCAAATGAAGAGTAGTTTACTGATAATTGAGTTTTGTAAATTAATTTTTTTTCGAATATAGCTCTAACGATTTTGTTTATAATTGATATTTGTCATGACAAATAACACTGTATAATGGTTTTCTGGGGACAAATTTGCTTAAGTGTTATTTAATAAAAACTAATATCTTAACACTTTTTTTTGTAGTAGCTTAAACATTTATGTTTTGAATAAGTATATAAGGAGTATTTTTCATTACGAATATAAATATTTATGTTCACTTTTATTAAAAAAACAGTTGGAAAGTATTCTTATATTAATTGATTTTTAGCAAAAATTGTTGAAACAACTTTATTTTTTATGAGGAAAACCTATTTTAACAGGTATTTAATTAACATTTTTTTAAAATTTTTGTCACAAATTCTTAAACACTACATGAGTAAGTATGTACGATTGTATAGTAACATTTATTTATATATATTATATAGACTACTGTGTAAGTGTTGTGTATTTAATTAATCAAAGTACAAGCGTTTGTATACCGTGTCTCACTACCTGTTTGGGTTGTCCGCATTCATACACTAATAGAGGTTGAAATGAGGACGGTAGAATTTGGTGTAAATGCATGCGCATTTGTTTGTAGATGTACATTATTATTAATTTTAGGAAAATCCACCTTCAGTAGACGTAGCAGGGTTCGAACCCCAACCAACGCAGCACTGACAATGCAGTCTATTGCGATATCGACGTCTTGGATCAGGAGTCGGCAAGATCTTTGATATCGTGGGTCGTATGAGGTTAAAACCAAATTAGGTGAGCCGGTTTGGAAAAAAATATCGAGGAAAAATATTCCAACTTTATATTTATAGTATATAGTAATTAGTTTGTTAGTCTATTCTTATGGCCACAATTTGCTTATATGTTAACTTTGTTGCTGGCCATAAAGAATCATTCGGTGGGTCATATCTAGCCCGTGGGCCTTAGGTTACAGAACGCTGCCTTGGATCATTCTACAACCACATAGTAAACATTTATTCACGAGTTTTAAAATATGCCTATAATTATATTAGTATGCAGCTTAGCCTTCTTTTCTTATTGTGATTTCTACGCCTACTGTTTTTTTCCCCTCGATGTTTTAACGAACTTTAAAACTCAATATGTGAACTAACAATAGTTATATTCGTCTTCTACGCACACCTTTATTTTACACTTACATCGAACACTCAGTGGAAAAATTTCACCATAGGATATGGGCATCATAAACATTATAAAACTAATTATTTATTACTAATGTGTGTACTTAAGGTGGGCGCGAAGGGTACGTGCTTTGAGGACAGTGCTTTTTGCAGGTTTTTATAAAAAAAAATATATTGGCTAAAATAAATCCTCCAGTAGGAACAGATAGTTTCATTTTCTTCACATTGTGACCTAATCAGATTTTGAATACCTGTCAAGGTTTTCTTGAAATTTAATTACAGCTACATATTGCTTGTCATTTAAAAAGTTTCTTATCTAATGCAGCAACTCTGCTCATATCAGATATTAAAAAACTGTTTATATCACAACGTGTAGAAAATAAAACTCTATTCTTCTACTGGAGCAATGTTTTATTTATTTTGTCCAAAAAAGTTTTGCTAGAAAAACTGCAAAAACACTTGACCTTTTCTCGCGTGCTCTAAGCACCTACCTTAAAACATATTCTTAGTGATTATTTTTAGATAAACAATTTTTTTTTCATATCAAACCCTCTTCATATTAAACAAATTCGGTAAAAAAAGTTTTTAACTTTAAAAAAAATCAATCGTTAGTAAATAACTATCAGTTTGAGGGCGAGAATGAAATAACATTCCTTGAGGTATGAGCATATAACTTCTAAATATTGATTTGGAATAAAATACAGCCAACCACACAGGCAGACAGAACGACATCGGGATAGACAGAATTGAAAGACTCACTTTTGGGTTCAGGAGCAAACATAACGTCAATATTCATCATCATGATCTCGAGGGAGAGAATTTTGCCGATCCCAATATTTTCTGAAAAGAGAAGGTTAATAAAATGTATTGCTTCACTTACTTTATAAATATTAATTTTTAAGTATTTTTTATCAAATATTGTTTTTGCTGTTGCACTTAATTGTTTTATTTTACGTGATTTTTAGGAACTCTAAACTTTATTTAAAGCATTAAACTACTTTTAAAATGCATTCACATAAGCGTATAGTCCGAACGGGTAGTACGGCGTGGTGCTAAAAAAAGGCTTTAAGGGATGGTAAATTAGACAAAGTATAATGATTTAGTTTGGCCTATGAGAGAAAGGGAGATTCAATCGCTACAAGGCGAGTTTCTTTTTACATAACGTCTCACTACACGTCCTAGATATCAACATTTCATTAAAATAATTGAGTCTATACAAGGAAGATAGAATTTAGAAAGGAGATTCACCCGCATTGGCTGTGGAAATCCGTTTCGGTAACCGAACCCAAACTCCCGATTACCGGAAAGTCATACTAGATGAGCTTGACGTTTAGTCTGCATGCCGTACCGATGCGGGTGTAGAATGGTAGTGAGATGAAGACTACGCGTCACTGGTATAGTTTGTTCAAGGTGAATTTTTATGTTTTTAGCTGAAAAGCTAATCAAAACAGAGATCTGTAATCATCCAAGTCTCAACTATGTGTTGTCACTTCGACAAATTAAGTAGATTTACATAAGTTCAAATCATATTTGAAAATTGGATGGATGAGTATGAAACTTCTTTAAATTGTATCGGTAGATACTTGAAGCATTGACGTAGGGAGAATTTAATTTTGGGGGGTTTAAAAATCATACGTTTGTTAAATGATGCTAAGACTAACTACCGAACCATAAGAAATAAGAACATTGTTATTTTATACAGTAGTGGTGGAACTATAGTTGTTTAAGAGTGGAGGGAGGAGGCTGAGAAATTAAAAACTGTTTTTTTAGGGCTTATTTACCATTCTCTTGGCCACCAAATGTTAGAAAATAGGATGCTCCTAGACCCTATTTGTAGTGATCCACGTTCGGAGAATATTTGAAAATTATACCACTATTTAGAATAGTGATCCCCCCAAAATATTTTGAAAAATGGATATTCCTAGAGGCTATTTAAAGAAGTCCTTCTTTAGCAAATTTTTGAATTTTTTTAATGCTGCTTAACTGTATTTTAAGAAGTGCTAACCAGAATTATGTTTGTTTGGTAATTCTTATTATTTTTATGATTTTATGACTGCATAGCAATATTTCTCATTCACTAATTATAAATCTTTATATCCTATTTTGTCTTAATGCTTCTTTAATTTCGTTTTACAGTTTCCATGATTATGACACCATAAGTCTCGTAACATGTCAACTTATAAATTAAATTTTATAATTGTCAAGTCCCGGCAAAGATTTATCTGATTACCAAACCCTTCCTTCACCTCTGACAAGACATCTTGTGAATGTGAGGAATGCCAGGCCTCCACCGTGGTTCGGATTCCACGTTAAACTGTAGGTTCTTCATTTCATCTCACAATCACCCTACCATTACACATTAGCGTAAGTGCGTATAACCCGAACGGGTAGTAAGACGCGGTGCTAATAATAATAATAATAATAATAATAATAATAATAATAATAATATAATTGTCAAATTTAATTCATACTTTATTCAAACTTTAAACGTTGTTTAATTATAAATGGTATTTTCTCAAGTCATGGTATGACAATTCTCAATTATTTTGTTATAACCTATTTTGCAGATGTTAACCTCTTAGCTTAAATTTCATAATTTGATTTTTCAACTTACTTGAACTTGAACATTGTTTTGTCCAACATACTTTGTTATCTGTAGGTTTTACAACAGCCTTTTAACGTGTTTTAATGTATTTTAGGCATATCATCACCTTATATATAACTAAATTGATAATGAATTATTCATTTTATATTTAATGTTCATAATTTGACAATATGTTTGTACCATAATTAAACCTAATTATACATCTCGATTTACAATTTCAATTGCTTACATCAACTATCTTAGCCAATCTAATAATAAACTCTTTTTTACATATATTTTGAACAATATTTCGTCTTAAATTTTAATATTCTTATATTGGTTGAAAATAATTTTCAGTATATGAGATATTCCATTTCAATATAAATGAATGTGGGGAACTAGAACCTTCAAAAATATTATTTTGAACAAAATTGGACCTACGTTGTATTATTTCTCAGGCACAGATTAATATATGAAGGAAGATTGTGTGGTAAGGGGTAGACCATGCAGAACGTGATTAAATATTGAAGATGAATGTGTGAAAAAGAGAAAAAATAAGCGTTTTAAGAATTTAATAACATGTATGACTCGGTGTATGAATGCTGTTGAAACGAAGAGAGTATGCAAGGATAAGAAAGAGTGGATAAAATTAGCGAGGATGGATTAAGCATTGAGTTGTTTTTTGAGCTATATACACATTTTGTTGTATATCCTGTAAGGCGTAAGGGTATGTATGTGTGTATGAATGTGTGTATGTATGTATGTATGTATATGTGTGTATGTATGTGTGTATGAATGTGTGTATGTATGTGTGTATGTATGTGTGTGCGTATATATGTTTGTATGTATGTATGTGTGCATGTATTTATATATGTATGTATATGTGTGTATGTATGTGTTTATGTATGAATGTATGTATGTATGTGTGTATGTATGTGTGTATTTATGTATGCATGTATTTATATATGTATGTTTGTATGAATGTGTGTATGTGTGTATGTATGTATGAATGTGTAGTACGTATGTATGTATGTAAATGTTTGTATGTGTGTATGTATGTATGTGTGTGTATGTTTGTGTGTATGTATGTATGTATGTATGTATGTGTGTGTATGTTTGTATGTATGAATGTGTGTATGTGTGTGTATGTTTGTGTGTATGTTTGTGTGTATGTGTGTGCGTATATATGTATGTATTAATGTATGTGTGTTTGTATGTGTGTGTATGTATGTATGTGTATGCATGTGTGTATGTCAACCGTCTACGCCCTCTGTGGGACCGTCCCTTAGTCCCATAACCTAAGTTCAACTAGTCGCCACAGAGAGCGCGGTTTTAAATTACAAAAAAGGGGTAATCACAGAGGGGCCATGTCATCCTGCTTCAACAAGTTCAAGAACACTCTTGTCTTACCAGAAACCTAAGGCTAAGTCTAATGGACATAACCAAAAGGTAGTCTGGGATCAGACAAGAACTAACAAAGGTTAACAAATACAGCCCAAAGGCTCGTTTATTTTGATAATACTCAGCATTGGTTAATTTGTACAATATTGTATATCAAGCTTTGATATATATACAAATGCTAAGGTATGTATGATAAAGTAATTCTCTTTATAAATAAAGATACAAATAGGATATAATTATCCGAGATAAAAATAGAGAAATTGTCCCTAATAAAAATATAAAGGTATACAAATAATATATCTTTCCTTGAAACTATCAAGTCCCCAATACCGCAAGTTAATATTTCCCATGAAACTAACATTTAATAGGTCTTGAACATCGTAGTAATAAAATATAACATTGGAAACAACTGACTGTAAACAATACAAATAATCTAACGTTAACTTTTCCCGTGAACTAATAAACTAACCTAAATGAAATAAAATCATCAGACTGTAAACAATACAAATACCCTAACCCTTTAATAATAAAACAGATAAATTAACTAGTTACGACCATGATTCAAACCCTGACCTGAATCCAAAGGCTAATGGTTAAAGTCCAATTTCCCTTTAAAATCCACCGGGATTTGACCCATGACCTAAGTTTTACAATGTTTATAGTCAAAGTTAAACTTCTCTTAATTAGAAATGAATTTGCTAAACTTCTCCAAGAGTTAAACCCTGACCTCAAATATACCATATTTATGGTTCAAGAATTATTTCCCTAATTAACACTAAATCTGATAAACTTCTCCAAGCTTCGAACCATGACCTGTAATATGCAAAGTTCATGGTCGAAGATCACTTTCCCTTATTTACATTAAACAAGCTAAATTCCTCCAGGATTCGAACCTCGACCTAACATACGCAACGTTCATGGTCGGCGATTAATTCCTGTCAATAACTATAGCTTACATTATTAAGACGGTCCTAGGGGCCTACTATCTGCCCAAGTTATCCTTATTCCTAATCGGCATCAAAGAGTAATGTTTACGATGAGACACAAGCTTATATACGATTCTGCCCAGCGGGGAGACTAGGTAGGGAAGAGTTACATCATCATGCCGTCATTAACGTCCAATCACAAGGCGCTACACATTCACAGCGCAGTCGACACTCACATAGCAACGGGCCGAGGGGGGTAGCAACGGACGCCTGTGCCGCTGATGTCTATTTAGAACTGCACTCTCGCGCATGCGCGCGTCGGACGAGTGTCTTAGTTCAGAGAAGGGGTGAGGTCGCGGCTTACTTCCACTTCACAGTTTTCATGCAGTACGTACACCAAAGTCTTTCTGTGGCGTAATTGTTGATCTTGAACGAGACTTCTGGTGAATAGGGTAAGTACAAAACTGTTGTTGGTGACGGGTCAGTCTGTAGCCACGGTACATATGTGTGTGCGTATGTATGTGTGTATGTATGCATGTATTTATATGTGTGTGTATGTTTGTGTGTATGTTTGTGTGTATGTGTGTGAGTATGTATGTAGGTATGTATGTATTTATATATGTATGTGTGTATGAATGTATGTATGTGTGTATGTATGTATGTATGTATATATGTGTGTATGTATATATGTATGTGTGTATGTATATATGTGTGTATGTATGTATATATGGGTGCATGTATGTATGTTTGTAAAATATGTATATATGTATGTATGTGTGTATGTATGTATGTATATATATATGTGTGTGTATGTATGTGTGTGTGTATGTATGTATGTATGTATGTATATATATGTGTGTGTATGTATGTATGTATGTATGTATGTATGTATGTGTGTATGTATGTATGTATGTGTGTATGTATGTATGTGTGTATATATGTGTGCATGTATGTATGTATTTATGTATGTGTGTATATATATATGTATGTATGTGTAGACGCTATTGATAGTGGTCTTCCCCTAATACATTTTTGAAAATAGAATGCTTTTTGTAGCTAATTGGAGTAGTCCTCACGTGGATTAAAAAATAATATGAATATAAGTTATTTGGAGTGGTTCCCAACGGGTATTTATGTAAATATCGGATTCCTCTAAAAGCCTGGACACTTTTGAAAATTAAAATGATCCTTTCTTGGCAAATTTTTGTTAAGTGAATGAGTCTATAAGTTATTTTAAGTTTGATACAAGGCCATCTTTAAGATTTATATTAAAAACTTCGCAAATTTTAGGGGGTGGTTTGAATCTTATAAACCCCCTCCCTAATCTCCACCAAATGCTAGTAAGTTAATCGTTAAGATCTTTTAGTCCAGTTTGCCAGTGAAGAGAAAGTAGGATTTTGAATCCCAGCTGATTGTACTGAAGGTTGCTATTCCTAAATAATTTACCATTCTCCTTCAACACAAATGCTGCTATATTTTATCTCAATTCTACTCTTCTGTTCCCTTCTTCTTTGATGTAGCTAAGGAATGTGTTAAAAGGTGTTTTTGCAGTTATTATATCAAAACTATTTTTGGTAAAAATAAATGGCTTCAATAGAAACATAAGATTTAATTTTCTTCCCATGGTGATATCAACAGTTGTCATGAACACAGTGAAGAGAAAAAGTTTTCATTAAAATGCCAGGACATCCTTGACCGTGTGTAGAAAATTAAACTCTATGTTTGTGTAGAAGCAATATATGATTTATTTTGAGTAAAAAAAAAAGGCTTTTCTATAAAAGCTGCAAAAATAAACCAACTTTTTCTTGCGCTCATTGCATCGCTGCCTTAAATGTGGTTAGTTACCACGGGAACTAAGACACGGTGACCTTTTAATTATTTTTTCTATTTAGTGTGATGTGAACTGTCATTAAAAATAAAAAAAATACGGTGAATGGACGATAGAGTGGAGGTGTTAGTTAGGTAATAAACTGCTTCAAAGACTTTATCACGACAATGGCCGCACTAAAAAAAAACCTAATCTTTCTGCTATCAGACATGTCATTTTCATCCAGTAGCTTGTCAATGCAACCAGCGCTATAGTCAAACCACCATCGTAAAAAAAACAACCTTTAAAAGCACGAATATGATATGGAAAAAGCAATATTGACCAAAATGTCACAAGTAAAGCTTAGATTACACGTTCGACGTAAATAGAGCGTAAACAAAAAATCTGCTTGAGTGGTGCATAGAACGATTCAAAACCTGACGGAAATGTCTGTTGACCCATAATACTTTGAAATGCCAACGAAAGTCTGATTGAGATGATAGGGAAAATTCGACAGCCATAAACCCTCATTTTGGTTGGAGAACAGTTTAGAAAATTCAAACATATTTCTTTGTGGCCAACAGTGTTATTATTATTATTATTATTATTATTATTATTATTAGCACCACGTCTTACTACCCGTTCGGGTTATAAGCACTTACGCTAATGTGTAGTGGTAGGGTGATTGTGAGATGAAATGAAGGACCTACAGTTTAACGTGGAATCCAAACCACGGTGGAGGCCTGGCATTCCTCACATTCACAAGATGTCTTGTCAGAGGTGAAGGAAGGGTTTGGTAATCAGATAAATCTTTGCCGGGACCGAGGATCGAACCCCGGCCGCCAGCATAGAAGTCTGACACCCTACCCCTAAACCGCCAGGTCACCTGCCAACAGTGTTATTTTATAGGTATTGATTTATCAAAAGTGATAGCTGCAGATATAATATGACTTGATGTATTAATATATTAATATTGTTTTAGTAACTTTAGTAACTACCAGGTACTTTTCTTCATGAAAAGTCAAGGCATATAAAAGTTATTAAAGTGAATTACATGTACTTATAATATGCAAATGTCAATGTTTATATATAATATCAATATCTATGAAACAAAATTAATGATAAAGGGTTATAATGTTGTCAGAAATTTTTAATATATTTTTTAACAATCCCTTCCTACAAAATCCTTGTATTAATTCGTACATCAGTGAAGGTACCTTCGTGATGTCCGATGAATCTCCGGCAGATAAATTTTTGCCAATACGCGTGATGTATAACAATAAGTCTATTTAACAAGCGATCACCTATTTTGAAGGTTCTGAGTCAGGATGTTGGCAAAAGTAGTAGTTTCCAAAGAGAATCTGATTTTCTTAGCGAATTTCCAGCTTTTATGTTGTGTGTGCAGTGGTTCATGTTTACACACATTCGTTGTTTACATCATCATAGAAACCCTGATATGTGTATGATTGCCTATATCGGTGAATAAAATATATGTCTCTTAGGTTAAAAATAATAACTACTCTTTGCTTTTTTCTATTGTATGATGCAAAAAATACATAGTTGATAGCTTTTGACGAGTAAGCCTTTGGATAAAAAGGTATCCCACTTCGGTGGTTGAATGATCTAAGGTGTTAGTCCAGTGATAGACTGAACTGCCAATGACGGAGAGATTGAGTCTCAAATATCAGCCGGGTTATCCCTCCGAAAATGTGGGTACACTTTTTCTACAATCCTCCTCACATATTAGCGCAATAATTGCATATGCGTATAACCCGAACATGTAGTAAAACGCAGTGCCAAAAAAAACCCCTAGGAAGTTGAGCGAGTCCTCATTCTATTGTACTTCTCTCAATAAAAACTTCACTTACACTTCCTCTAAATACGGTTTTCACTCCTAGCACATGGGCGTAAATAGTACATAGTACTACGGGTAGTAAGACACGGTGCTAAGAAAAAAACAACCTATATTTCAGGGAATACGGTGTGTAACTGTGAAAAAAAAACCACAAATCTTTTGGTGAGTCTCAAATATGGTGGCCTGTTTTAGTTCCACCGTTGCTTCAAAGTCATTCACCACATGTTTGTTTATTTTCCCTCCGCAGGTGGTGGAACCCTTCATGTTTCACCACGTGGTGATCTACGAGACGTGTATCGAGCGGTGGCCTAATGACCAGGCGCGCGTCACGTACACGATCTGCGTACTGCTGCTACAGAGCGTGATTCCAGCGCTGGTGGTAGGGACGGTCCACGCCAGGATAGCCTCCTACCTGCACGCGCACGCCAAGACGCAGAAGGACTCGCGGAGGGCCAGAAAAGAACTTGAGAGGAACAGAAAGACGACGCTACTGCTCACTGGGATAGCTGTCCTGTTCGCTGTCAGTTGGCTGCCCCTTGGTGAGTCCCCTCGACGGCCACTTAAAAGTTATTTATCCCCAGGAAGTTATTGAACTGTGTGAATTCTGTCCTCGGAGGTGTCGAGTTTCTCCAATGAGCCTCAGGTATTCCCAATGCAATAGCCT
This sequence comes from Timema poppense, assembly GCA_902141375.1. Taxonomy (NCBI): domain Eukaryota; kingdom Metazoa; phylum Arthropoda; class Insecta; order Phasmatodea; family Timematidae; genus Timema; species Timema poppense. The sequence continues at coordinate 39,301 of CABFOV010003256.1, read as the reverse complement.
AGCTCAGGGCTATTCAACTAAGTTATATATATATATATATATTCATATAAGTTACATATATATATATATTAAACTAAGTTATATATATATATTCAACTAAGTTATATATATATTCAACTAAGTTATATATATATTCAACTAAGTTATATATATATTCAACTAAGTTATATATATATATATTCAACTAAGTTATATATATATTCAACTAAGTTATATATATATATATATTCAACTAAGTTATATATATATTCAACTAAGTTATATATATATAATCATGGGCAAGACCTTTAACTCAATCTAACATCAGTTTTGAACGTTATTAGAGCATACTTTTTCAGTTAAAACGGTTTAAACAAAAGTTAAATGTATCACATTTGGTTTAAAATTTTATTGATCTATTTCAGTGATATCAAATATAAAAGCTAAAATAATGAAAGCAATTATGAAAGAATAAGTAATGTCAAAATCATTTAAAAGTAAATAATATTGATAATTCAAATTTAAATAATTGATGATAAAAGTGACATTTCTGGTCCCTTAAACCAACTTGGAAATATTTGGTTCATACGTTGTCAGGGTGAGGTCCGGGAGTTGCAATTGATAGCGTTTGAATGCTAAAAGTATGTTTCACAATCATACGTAGAACCAGACATATTTGTAAGAACAAATCAAGATTTTGTTTACGTTTGGAAACATGTTTGAATCAATATCAATCCAAAACTACACCATCCCTACACCTTGAAAGTGATTACTCAATACCAATGATGATCTTGGATCAATTAATTCTAACAGAAAATGTCCTTCGTAATTTTGAGTTAGAATATGTGAAAATCTTACAAATAAATTTGGTCCCTAATACGTGAATGGATTTCAAACAAATTTCATTATTTCTTTATCAATGTTGAGGTCTTTAAATCAGCCTTCAACATTTTTCTTCAAATTACTCCAGAAATAAATAATAACAAAGCCAACAGTAGCTGACGAAACATCAAGAATTTCACCCAATATTGAAAAATGAAGTAAGATACCTGATTTCAAGTCTAAATAAAATATTGCAAATTTTTTTGAAATGCATTTAGCTTTTCAACCAGATAAATTATACATTTGTCTTATCCTTGAAGTTGGCTACCCAACACATTAATGTGATACATTACATGCCATAATAACCCAACTTTACACATAACATCTTCAATCAGCAGCAAGTTTTTGAATTATGCAGTTACTTTTAGAGTTGAAAATAAAAAAAAAACCACGATTATTTAATTTTTAGCTCAATAAAACCTCCAGAACTTTATCCTTACTTAACCAACAAATATCACTATAAATAAGAAGAGTTTAGTTTTATGCAGACATGTCTGCTAATAATTAATTTGCGATACAGCTGGTGCTGAAGGCTGGTTGAATAATGCAGTGTAAGGACTGCATTTTAGGGGATGAAGCTGTCAGCCTTGCAACCAAACCACTTTCTCTTTGAGTCATGGAGGGAGCACCATCCGTTACAAAGAGACAAATTTTCTGCAAATATTTTAGTGAAAAAGTTTTGAATTTCTTGAAATACAGTTTTTAAAGTAGTATTTTATTTTAGAGGAAGTTGTAAAAACGGCCTGCCTGTCATCCCTTTTTGGACCAAATACCTTGTTTTTCAATATCATAAATTTCGTTTCGTCATGTAAACCACGTTTCACACCCATAGAGAACAACCGGCAAAACTATGGCTTTGTGTATTCTTGGGTTTTGCATTACTTGAAAGCAGGCGAGAGCTTAACAGTTTACTGATCGAGTAATAACACGAATTTTTAGACGGTATTATTTTCCTAATTACCAGTCTAATATCGCTATTGTTAGTTATAAATGCTCCTAAATATGGAATCTAGTTATCCATGTAAAAATATATTTTGTTCACATTAGTCTACAAATTATCGTCCTCAAAATGTGCTCAATCTGTGATCATATAAGTAATTAGTTTGTTAAGCGTTCACTTATCTACTTACTACCCTCTAGTATAATACTTTAGCAATAAAGAATTAAAAAGTATATAAAATAGGTTTAAGTGTAATTCGGCAACAGAATTTCACGACTATTTCTATCCAAAATGCAAATAATTATTTATATAATTTATAAGGCTCCCCACATCATTTTCATAGGGTTACTTTAAAGTTGAAAAACATGGAAGCATATTGTTAAAGCATGAGCAAGGGATAAGCCCTAAAATTCTTAAGCTGGACTATCTAAAAGGCTAATTAATATCATAAGACTGGATAGTAAGATCATTAATATAGCCAAAAGTTAGTTATCATTAATTATGGCAGAGCACATCATGTTGAAGACCACGTAAGTTGCATTCATTTATCAGCTCATCTCTTAATTATGTAGAAGGTGTTATTGGTCAGTGGTTTGGGACTAAGATTGTACAATATCAGTCAAAAAAAGTGGCTGACTTATTTGTCTGACTCTAACTTATTACTAATAACCATTTTGTTAGTGGTATACATTTTTAAATAAGAATTTAAAAATTTTCATTATTTTTTTATCTTTGGAGTTTTATCTATTATTTAAAATAAACATTTTGAGGTCAGACTGTATATAGGTGTATTTTATGTTTGAAATGTTGAATAGGCTTACGGATCGATGAAAAGTTGTATCTAAAGAGGGAAAAGGAGGGAAGAGAGATGGAGCAATATTGAAAAAAGTACTTTCATTTCCCATTTTATTCAAAGCACTCTGGACTAATATAAACTACAATCGTACAAAATGCCTAGCATTTGAATGCTCTCCATGTATTACCATGAATATTTTCTGGACTCAAACAATTCCTTTGATTGTATAGAGTAGAAAGGAATCCAAGGAATTGAATTCATATTCAAAGTAAATTGTTATCTTTAGAAGTTTATGATTTCATTTATTAAAATCTATTTTATTTTTTACTTTTATTCTTTCCTTGTCCATATTAAACGTAATAAATAGTATTTCCTTTGTGTAAGAATTAAAACATACAAAATTCAACTCCCTTTTACTTTCGTTTATGAAGGCTACTAACTTATTTTTATAATTGTTATGAGCGCGTGAAGATAACATTTTAAATGCGAGGCCAAATCGAAGCGAAGCTTGAAGCATGCGAGGAAAACTCGAAGCCGAAGTCGAATATAGTTACCGCATGATCTAAGGTATCACTCTTGCATTTGACTAGACCATCGAAAGACACGAAGATCGGGGTTCCATTTGGGTGTACTGAGGGTGGTTTTCCTAAATGGTTTTACACTCCACCTCCATGCAACTGTGGGTTCACTTCCTCTAAATTCATCCTTAATAATCCCTAACTCATTAGCTTAATCAGTATCCTACATATGTGTGTAACCTGAACGGGTAGTAAGATGCGGTGCTAAAAAAACACTATAAATTTTTCAATTATCCATTAAGACCATTGACCCTTTTCATTTGGCATGAAAATGCAAGCTATGAGAAAAAACGGCTATCTTCAAGAATTTCTATTGTTTTGCAATTTTCTTTTCGGAAACGGTTTGTTCAATAATAGAAGCATGTTGACTAAGTTATACTTTTTATATATGCACACCTCTTCTATAATTTTTAAAGTGATCAAATATCGTTAAAATTGACATTTTTCAATAGAAAACTGCCGGATTTATAAACAAAATAAGAATATGTAACAATTAATAAACATCAATACATTATATTAGAAGGGGTGTTAAAAATATTAACATAAAAATTTCACTCGTTCTCGAGAAAACTGATATTTCCAAACGTATCATTTTTCCGCAAGACCTGTCAGGTAACTAGCACCATCTACAGTTTTCGTGATCCATCAGTTCTTGTTGATGCGGAAGGATACTTTGGCCGGTTGTGAAGCCACGCCTTGCCTTTCACCCTCCCGCCCACCATCCCACTAAATAGGTTTTAGACTTGCACTCGACATGGCCAAGGGCCTTAATGCCAATAGCTAGAGAAAAAGTTTATGCTGACATATCTGAATTTCTCCGTTTTTATGTTATATATAATTAATTAATCATATAGCCAAAACTTTTATTTATGCTTTTTAGTGAGGATTATTCCATCTAAATATCATATTCTGAAAATTGAAAAATGACACATGGACACGGGAATCGAACCCTGATAGCTCGTGATCTTAATAAAATCACACATTTGTAGCCGACGATTTCCGCACGTCCATCATAGACTCTGCCTTAAAATATAAGTGAAGAAAGACCATGGGGACGAGACGAATCCTGGATAGCTCAGCGGTAAGAGCATTGGCGTACTAAGCTAAGGGTCCCGGGTTCGATTACCGTCTCCAGGTGTCAATTTTAAGAATATGATGTATAATTTAATCATTAGTATGTTTTAAAATACCCTTTAGTGAGCTGTTATAAAATGATTATAAAATGTTTAAATAACTCTTATTTAGTGAGTTGTTTTTCCTTTAAAATGTATTAATGGTGTGAAGGTTATTGATAGTCTCGAAATCGAAGCGAACGAGAATTGGTCCTCGAATTTGGCTTCGACATTTTAAAGCTTCGCACACTCCTAAAAATTGATTTGGTATAACTGAGGTAATCAATTTCAAAAGGAATCGCTTCACGATATAAATAGACTACCCGGCATCATAATAAAGCTTAAAAAAAGCTAAAAATAATTAATTAAATAACTATGTACCCCTATGATTAATATAGTAAATACTAAATATCCAAATACATATTAACTAGTTCAAGCAAGTGTATAATTATGTTTTGTAGTTTAAAACATCAAAATATATGTAGAAAAACGCCCTTTTCCTTTTCTCTTAAATAACAATGCGGAATAATGGTGTGGTGAAAGTTTGCTCCCTCATGAGTGAAAATAACTTTCTTACGTCATTTCAGGTTATGTTCATTTATGTGGAAAGTCTGTTTAAGCTCAGAGAATGTGTGTGTGTGTGTGTGTGTGTGTGTGTAGGCCTATAGGAAATGAGTGGGCGGAAAAAGTCGTTAACTACGAAAATGAAGTCACAACAGACACGCCAAAGATAACAACTTTCAAGGAGTGTCTGAAATGAACTGGGTGGGTGTTCATCATCCGTTTAGACTGTTATATTGTATGTGAGTGTTGATATTAATTGAAATTCACCTTAATTAAATATTGTATTGTACACTTGGCAACACAACATTCCTTCAGAGTCTTACAGAGCTGTGGAATCAATTATCATATCTCATGGTAGCCTTGGATTTTCACACGTCCATCACAGACTTTGCCTTAAACTATGAGTGAAGAATCTCCCTGAATATGGGACAAATACTGGATAGCTCAGTGGTAGATTATTGGTACGCTAAGCCAAAAGTCCCAGGCTCAATCCCCGTGTTCAGGTTTCATTCTTGAACTAATTTAATGTAATTTAATTGGTTTGGAAGTAGTTGAAATGTTATAACTTTAGGGATTTTATTTTGTTTTGCTGTAGAATGTTGGGGAGGTATGGGGCGGGGCAAGATTGAGGGTATTGGAATAGTTAAACAAAATAAGCATGTGAGATATGTTTGACTAGGGACTACCTAAGAGTTTATATTTTCTAATTTGGAAAAAACGTTCATTTCACGTGTATCTTTTTCTTAAAATTATGTAATAAGTTTGAATAAGGAAAGGAAAAGTTTTACTTTAGGATTAAATATCACAATAATTTTTTTTTATGAGTGTTCTCAATATTGGTGGTATCACATGTTTTTAGCCCTTTTTTGTACGTAGTAAAGCTGTTTCCTCGTTGAAGGCTCAAGTCGATTTTATGGTGGACCCCAAATCAGGCCTAGTGTCGTTTCACGGAACTACAAGCTCGGATCACAAAAAATAAGATGACTTTCAATCTGGGCCTCGAATCTCCTCTTTTCTAGTCTTTGATGTGACAGCACTAAGTAAGGGGGTAAATATTGGGTTTATTTCTTGTTTGTTGAAATATTTAACGTGGCTTGTTTCAAAAAACAGAAAATAAATAATAACTCTCGGATTGAAACATAGCTTACTTACAAATTGACATAATATAGGGCATACATATTAAGCCACACGCCAGATACAGTGCGTTAAAATATGTATTAATTTAATTTAAGTTCGATCCCGTATAAAATTATTTTTATTGTTATTATTACTATTAGCACCGCATCTTACTACCCATTCGGTTTATACGCACTTACTCTAATGTTTAATTGTAGGGTGATTGTGAGATGAAATGTAGGACCTACAGTTTAACGTGGAATCCGAACCACGGTGTAGGCCTGGCATTCCACACATTTACAAATTGTGATTAATAAAAGTCTTGTCAGAGGTGAAGGAACGGTTTGGCAATCAGATAAATCTGTGCCGGGAACGAGAATTGAACCCTGGAACCCCAGCACAGAGGTCTGACACCTTACCCCTAAACCACCAGGTCACCCATTATAGAATTATTAAATATATACCCAAATTTATATCAGTAATCAAACCAATGTCCCTTAAACTCGTAGTAGACCATATTTACCCCTCAACCACGAGTCCAGGTGATAGATATTAGTGTTCGTGGAAAATCAAATCACTATACATTTAATGTTGTAAATTATAGTTGAATCATTTAATAGGATTCAAAAGTTTCCATTTTGTTCTCGTATTTATTGTACAGTTTCGTTCATTAAGCATTAAGACCTTACTTCAATAATAAATGAAACAGTTTCGTTTGTGAACATTAAGTAATTAAATATTAGTGCCTCTTAAAAAAATATTTACCAAATGAAATATTTGTAAAGATGTAGCCATTAGTCGTTGATTGATTTCAATGGAGATCAGACTTTTAAACTATATATATAATTTTTGTGCCCAACGTATTATGATCCATTCAGGAATCTCGAAAATTCACACTAATGGAACAGGGCTGAGGAAGGTTGAGTTCAATAAAAGCGTAATAGTGTTTGCACGGAGTTAGAGTGAGAAATTATTTAGAAAAACAATATCAATACACCCGATCAGGGATCCGAACTCAAACCTCCCCGTGCTCGATCCATGCCCTGGTACCGGGTTGCTCAATCCATGCCCTGGTACCTGGTTGCTCAATCAATGCCCTAGTACCGGGTTGCTCAATCCATGCCCTGGTTGCTCAATCCATGCCCTGGTACCTGGTTGCTCAATCCATTGCCCTGGTTGCTCAATCCATGCCCTGGTACCTGGTTGCTCAATCCATGCCCTGGTACCTGGTTGCTCAATCAATGCCCTGGTACCTGGTTGCTCAATCCATGCCCTGGTACCTGGTTGCTCAATCAATGCCCTGGTAGATCAATCCATGCCCTGGTTGCTCAATCCATACCTTGGTACCTGGTCAACACTAAGTTAAACGTTGATGACAGGTTACATATTTTTAATGATATGCTCCTTGAATTGCACGATAAACATGCACCAATAAAAACTCGACGTGGTAGTAGACCACTTGCGCCTTGGATGACTAAAGACATTAGGTTATTGATGAGGAGACGTGACAAAGCATGTGCGAAATTTAAACGACAATCGAAAATCAAGCCACTTACAAGAAAAATAAATTTTGAGAAGTAAAATGTCTCCGTGATAAATGTACCCAGGCCATTAGGAAAGCTAAAATGGATTTTTCCCTTTCACTCTCTAATACTATCCGAGCCCCCCAAAAAACTATGGAGGGAACTGTGGAGGATGGGAGTGGGAAATACACTACCCAAAAACACTCATATGCACATCAGTCCCAATAAACTAAATGAAGATGTTTCTTCACATTCCTAATTTAACTAACAAGATAGCTAGAATACAAACTATAAACGACATTTATGCCTCCAATGCAAGTAATAATAATAGTGACTATAATGATTATAGTACTTTTTACTTTGCTCATTTGACTCATCATGAGGTATAAATCAATAATGAGAATAAAATCTAAAGCACAGGGTATAAACAAAGTTTCAATATGGCTATTACAAACAATTTTAAGAAGTGTTATATCAACAATAACTGACTTATTCAACTTCTCACTCATGACCGGACAGTATCCCTCACTGTGGAAACTCGCACTTACTAAGCCAGTACCTACCTAAGAAAGGACTAGCAAAAATTTACATGACTTTAGACCTGTAATTATATTTCCGTCCCTTTCTAATGCGCTAGAATTCCTAGTGCATCAACCAATTTACCGACACATTAACAAACACGATTTGTTAACTGCCTATCAATCAGGATTCAGATCACATCATAGTACATGTTCCGCGTTGATAAATGTCACATACGATATTAGACTAGCCATGGATACGCGCGAGTTAAACCTTCTTATATTACTAGACTTTTCAAAAGCTTTTAATACTGTGGATTTTAATATTCTATTAGCAAAACTGCAAGTATTATTTAATTTCTCTCCAGGCAGTATATAGTGGATGAGATAATATTAGCATGGTCGCCAGCAAAGTGTTATAATAGGCAACATGTTCTCAACATGGCGCCCAGTTGAGGCTGGTGTTCCACAGGGCTCAGTTTTAGGGCCATTGATTTTTTCTCTATATGTGAACGATATCACTGCTTTAATGTCATACTGTAAACACATGCATGCAGACGATCTTCAAATATATATTTATACTGACCGTTATTCAATAAATACAGCCATACAACGAATACATATTGACATAACTACAATAAATGCTTGGTCTGATGAAAATTGACTTACATTGAACCCTGATAAAACTCAAGCCATTCTTATAGGAACAAGCAGATTACTACTGAATATGGACCGTTCCTTACTGACTGACATACGATTAGGAGTAGCCACAGTACAACTGACAACAATGACCAAAAACCTTGGCGTGATTATTGGTGAAAATTTTAATTGGACAGATCAGGTAACTTCAATTTGCAAGAAAGTGTATGCCTGCTTACATTCACTGAGAAGACTAAAGCATTTTATCCCAGAAAATGTACGAATTATCCTTGTCCAGAGTTTAATAATGCCACACTTTGACTACTGTGACGTAGTATACAATGACTTAAGAGACGATCTAGCAGGACGACTACAACTACTACAAAACACATGTGTTTAATACATATTTAAAACTTAAAACGGCATGACCATATTTCTAAATATTTTAATAAACTGGGTTGGTTAAGAATAAATCAAAGGCGAAGGCCACATTTATTAGTATTGCTTAACAAAATATTATCAACATCTCAGCCTAAATACCTCTCCTCACAGTTCCTATTCCTGAAAGATAAACACACCCGTGCTACTAGATCATAATCCACTGTACAGATGTATATTCCCATACATAGATCTCAAACATATGCTCGTTATTTTACTGTCCTGGCATCACGGGCTTGGAACAAACTAGATAACTCTACTCGTCATCTAACATCTAGACTCCCATTCAAGTGCGCGGTTAAGCAATTTATCTTGTCTATTAAGCTAAACTGAGTTCTTGAAACTACTTGAGCTTTAAATGAGTGTGTGAATGAGCGTGTGAATATTTTTCTACTTATTTGATTATTTCTTTATTAAATTGTATTTCAATAAATGTAATAGTGGATGTTGTATTCGACACTGGTTAAGCGGAAGAGAAGGCTAACGCCTTAACTTCACCAGATAAATAAAGGCTATTATTATATTATATTATTAGCTAACATGCCATAGAGAATCAAGCAAACACTTTTGTCTTAATAACCACCGAATGGTAATAACTCAGTGAAAATTACGGGTGAAAAAAAAAACTCCATTTAATCCGACTGAGGCTAGAACCCCGACATCCCCGGTGACTATAAATACAATTCAAGTCTAACGCCTTAGGCTTCTTGGCCTTCGTAGCGGGCACAACTTACTTAGTTATAATAGTGATGATGGTCATTCACACGCTGTAATACCATGTTGAAAAACTAAATTAAGGTTTAGGGTATTTTTTTTATAAAAAAATATTAATTTGTCAGTCTATAATGGTTTGTGAAGCTAGTGGCCAATCAAATCGTTATTTTCATAGTCCCTAGTATATCAACCAATCATTTATGTACCATAAAAAATAAGTGTTGCTACAAAATATCACAAGGCTGGGGACATGCCTATGTAGGAATATATAGTTCAATTTTCATATAAAGGGTTTCATTTGACAGATAGAAAAGTTAGTACATATACTTTCGCGTATTTATGCGTGCAGTCATGTAATCTGCAGTGGTTAAATTTGATAGATATTACCAACACCCATGAAAGAACACTATTAAAATAATAAAAGGATTGAAAAAATAAAATAATTTTATTAAAGGCTCTTTGTTTTGAAAATTAGACTGTACGCGGTTTGAAAGGGAATCCAATAGGTCAATATGAAATAAGCGTCTTACGTTGGGATGGGTATGTTGAGAGGATGAGTGTGGACCGAGTACCTACCGATGCAAATATATGAAGGTAGATTGTGTTGATTAAAAGGAAGGAATGGATCATGTAAGATGTGGCTTAATGTTGTAGACGAATGTGCGAAAAAAGGGAAACATTAAGAGTTCTAATAATAAAAGAGCATGTATGGCTCGGTGTATGGATGTTTTTAAAGCGAAGGGAGTATGCAAGGATAAGGAAGTATGGAGAAAGTTAGTGAGGATGGATTAAATACGGAGTTTTTTTTAAAGCTATTTGCATGGTTTCTTGCCTAACCTGTAAGGCGTAAGGGTATGTATGTATATGTGTATGTATGTGTGTATATGTATGTATGTGTGTGTATATATATGTTTGTGTGTATATATGTGTGTATGTATTGTGTATGTACACACAGTATTTTGAAATTATTTGTGGCTAGTTAATATTTGAGTTGAATGTATATTGTGTTTTATCAGCGGAAATTGAATGTTTAGGGATATAATTAAAAACCGCATCGGTAGCCTCAAGGACCAAACGTAATTATAGTCTAGTCTGGTTACCAATGACGGGGATGCATCGGTTCTAATCCTTTAAGGGTGTGCTGAGGATAGTTTTTTTTTATCAAGATGTCTCTTACTAAAAATTTAGAAACTGTATATGGGAAAAAGAATCAATATGAAGGAACTGTTATTTATACTTTATTTTATTTAAAGTACAATAAAACCCTAACTATTAAACCATTTTATTTCTTTGCAAACGCAGAATATTATAGTATACTTTCCAAAGAAATGTACATTCAATTGACTTGACTTTAAAAAAAATATATTATTGGAAACGGTAGACCCTTAATTTAGTTACTGTACATAATTAAGTTAGCGATATCAGTCCGCGTCTCATTACATGCAGAAAACGTCGAATTCCCGTTCTTCCTATATTCTCTGTGGAATTCATCGCAAGAATCTCCATAGTGAAGATATAAACTGATTATCCATCCCAACACACCCGTACCTTGGCAGTGAGAATATAGCGGAATGGGGGGCGGGGGGCTAGCGACTGTATAGGGAAGAGAGACCAGAGGACAGGTATTAAAAGCCTCCCTTAACCAATGGTAATATATTCCGTACATTTAATACTGTTCGTTTCAACTAAATTATTGTGCGTGCACCTTACTACCCTTTCGGGATAACCACGTTTGACTTTACTAATGGATAGTGATGTATAATTCATGGAGATCAAATTTAGACGAAATATACTCGAATTTTTGTAAAAGAGTGGGAAACCGTTTAATGTAGTCTTTTGTTTTCTGTAGTTTATGTGTCAAAACAATTTTTTGGTTTCTGCAACAGTTCTTGAATATCAGTCAATAGTGTCATGGAATTTATTTTTATCTTCATTTAAAAGGTTTATCATCTAATGCTGCTATGCTAATGACAGATATGAAACAAGTGATGATATCGCCATGCGAAGAAAATTAAACTCTTTATTTGAACTGAAGCAATAATTTATTTATTTCTACCAAAAAAGTTTTGCTAAAAAAATGAATAAAATATGGCCCTTAAATCGCATTCTCTTCAACTATACCCTGAGAAAAAAAAAATCCTTTTCCTCAACAAGGCTTCGAACCTGGATTCACCGTCATCGGTGATACAGTATGTGGTGACAGTAGCACAGTGCCTGCGATCACTGATGTGAGTAACTGAACTTTACAACCATCACTATTTCCAGCCTATGGCATTGGTCGGTTTTTTATTCTAGTCATATATTTTTTACTACCGTATTACTAGACCTGTCGTAGCTTCACATGCCTTATAATCTATTTTAAGACTAGGACAGACCCAAAATCCAGTTCGTGGCCATTAATCTATCAATGTGAAAGGGTAAACCCATATTTTCATCAATTATACACTTTCAGCCATGCCGGAAATCGAACCCGGGACTCTTAGGTCAATAGACAGACAAGCTACTTGCTGAGATAAAGTGTTGAAATGAGTGACTGCACTATTTTTAATGTAGATTTAGTTCCTGCAATAGTTTAGGTCATTTTTTTTCAATGTCTAAACACATATATTAGATCAGTGCATGATTTACAAAATGATTTCACCTATAAACCCGTTTCGGTAGTCACTCTCGCAATAATCTGGTTTACCGACAACAAAAAGATCGAGGCTCGAATACCAGTCGGGTGAACTAAGGGATTTTTTTCTAAATGTTTTCACCGATCCCTAAAACCACTAACGTAATTAATACATAAGCTTATAAACCGGCTAATAAGAGGCGGTGCTAAAAAAAAAATAATAGAAAATAGTAACACAAACTCAGTAATAATTACAATTATTGATAAATAACTTAAATTGCTATCCCAAGCTATCTGGCTCCCGTTCCACCATATTTTAGCGACATTAGTCGTACCGTTAATTTATTGAATGACAGTGGTGATATTATCTTGGGAATTAATGTTCTGTTTCATTTTGTTTGAACAACAAACAGTTATGTTGATTCTTTGCATTTTACATAACCTGATGTCGACGACAGGGAAATAAAGAAGAATGGGTAGATCCGCCCTCAAACATATTTTGTGTTTCAAATATGATCACATGTTGATTATAATTATTCATTTTATATCACTAAAACACGCATTAACTACTTCAGTCACCGCATGGTCTAAGGCGTCATTCTCGCAATAGACTATATTATTATTAATATTATTATTATTATTATTATTATTATTAGCACTGCGTCTTACTACCCGTTCGGGTTATACGCACTTACGCTAATGTGTAATGGTAGGGTGATTGTGAGATGAAATGGAGGACCTACAGTTTAACGTGGAATCCGAACCACGGTGGAGGCCTGGCATTCCCCACATCCACAAGATGTCTTGCGCAATAGGCTATAGACAACCGAAAGATCGCTGTTCTAATCTTGGTCGGTTGTACTGGGGTTTTCTTTACTAATTGATTTTTCACTTTTCTCCACGCAAATACGGGTACACTTAATCTAAATCCAAACTCCCTCATACCCGCTTCGGTGGCTGCATAGTCTAACGCGCTATTCTCGTTTTGGACTAGACTGCCGAAGATCGAGGCTCGAATATAGGTCGGGTGAACTGAGGTTTTTTCCAAAAATGGTTTTCCACTCTGCCTGTACGTGAATGTAGATAAACTTCTTCTAATTATAACTTCATAATCCCTAAAACTACCAAAGTAAATATTACATGAGGGTATAATCGGAACGGGTAGTAAGACGTGGTGCTAAGAAAATACATCAGTGCGCATGCGGACTAAATGCCAAACTTGTCTAATCTGGTTTGTTGGTAGCTAGGAAATCGGGGTTCTAATCTTGTTAGTAAAATGTGATGGGAAAAATAAAGCTTAATATATGCTGAATTTCCATGTAAAATTATTCACGGGATTTCCGGAAAGTAAGTATTCCAGCTCATGAATATACATCAGGAATGTAGACAAACACTTGACAAAACTAACAAAAGTCAAGAATAAGTCAACACACATAATTTTTAAACTGCTTCGATAACAATTATTTATGATTATAGATAACAAATTTAAAGGCAATGTTACAATATAAGTCACAGAAAGGATAAAACATTAAATAGTAAATTACTTAATATAGAATATTAATAAATAAAACAAAAACAACATTTTTGTTAGTATAAATGTTGGGAGATTTTTGAAAGATAAAATGAAAAACATAAAATGTAATGTAACACATTTATTTTAATTTTAAATATATTCAAAACTTCATTTTTGATAGATAAGCTCATTAAACTAAATTTTACGGTTTAAGCATTTCAATTAAATTGAAAATAGCTATTACAGTTTTTCGATTTTAAAGGTAATTCCACACGTGCTGCACACCAAGTTACACTAATGTTTAATGAGTTTCAAACGTTTATTCACATTATATATATAAAACTTTTATATATGAAAACGAAGCATTTTAGAAACAAATGTTTCGAACAAAAGCTTTTTATGTTTGGGGGAAAAGAGGAACCGCACTATTTATTTTTGATTTAGTGGACGTCTTCAAGGTTATTTCAGGGTCACCTTAGTTATTGAAATTAAAACCTTATAATTTTTAACTGCATTTTATTCTACACAAAAATTAAATTTTGTCCGAAACTTATTTTATTTGAAATAATTTCTGGAAGATATTACCTTGTATTCTTTTAAAAGCGAATTTATTCAATCACTTTTTATTATCTTACGCCATTCTTCATTGCGTTAAATGTAGTATGAAGTTACTTTAATAAATGTTCAAAGTTATGACCGTTTACTAACCTCTATACATTTTCCGATTCACTTAATAAAAGATTGATGAGTAGGTAGTAAAGTATCTCTATCAATATTTCTGTAAGTATTTCTAATGCGCTCTTTCATGTTTTCTGGAGTGGTTGGTAGTTCTTGATACACTTTGTCTTTAAGGTGACCCCATCAAAAAAACCCAACAACATTGATTTTAGGTTTGGTAATCTAGCTTACTCTTCAAATAGTAGTTGTTCATTCAGAAAGTTTCGATATTTCTCTCAATTAAACGTACCGTCAGTAAATAACGGCCCTATTAATTTTTTGACCAATAAAGAAAGGCCTGAGCAAACCAAACGCGGGATCGAAAGATGTACGTATGTGGGAAAGAACGCGGGAATTTCTGTTGGGGAAAAATAAACTGGCGGGATTATGCGTCATACTGACGCGAATCGATTTACAGGAAGTGGATCAACATTTGAGAGAGAGAGTAATATCATTTCAAAAAGTAAATACATCCAGAACATTCATCCGAGATTCTAACATCAACAAGGTTGATATCTTGACCATTATGCTCACCAGTTTTGTGGTAAAATGTTGATTATCGATAATTTCGTATTTAATTTCTTTTAAGTATTTATCTTGTACTTTCTAAACCAACTGATTGTATTATAACATGATTTACAAACTAACAACTCATGAACCCGCTTAGGCAGCTGCATGGTATGGGCGTTACTCTCGCAGTAGACTAGACTGCCGATGACGGGAAGAGCGAGGTTCGAATTTCGGTCGGGTGTAATGAGAGTGATTTTTTCCTAAATTGATTTACAAGCTCCCTCCACGCAAATGTGGGTACAGTTCATATAAATATTACCTTCCTAATACCTAAAACAATTGGCGTAGTTAGTACATAAGCCTATTACCCGAACGGATAGTAAATAATACGTGATGCTAAAAAAACCTCAATAATATACACATAAACAGACTGTAGTTTACCACTGCGAAAGGGACACTTTTAGTGTTATAAACTATATGTGGGCTATAAATACAAAAAAAGTTTATTAGAAAAGAGGATATAATATATCATCTCTGAGGGAACTGTATGGCTACTATTGGGGAACAGCGTTATCGTTCTTTTATTTTCGTGCGGATTCCTTTGAATGTAAGACAAATTTCGCAACACTGGTGCATCGACGTTGCCAGTAGTTCCTTCCTAATCCTAGCACACCACATTTCGACATAACTAAAAGTGAGTATATTTGGCAACAGTTAACAAAGAGAGAGATACGGATTGAAGATAAAGTTCTTCTCCACAAGACCTGCATTTCCCTCGGAGATGATATTGAATGTAGAAAACTGTATTTAAAAAAAAATGAAACGTTAAGGATGATCATTAATATATATATATATTTTTTAAATTTTATAGGAATGTGCTGTATTTCAGAAAGGCAAGCAAGCGATGATGGTTAGGTTCAACTTATCCCTAATGGTTTATTCAATGTATTGTTTAAAAAAAGAAAAGAACCAACTAAAATACATTTTTTTTCGAGTGCATTGTTACCGTTGACAAGAGGTTACTATAAAATATACGTCAGTGATTTGAGTGCGCGGCTACTTTCCGACGATGTCATATGAACGAATGAAAGCCGGCGAAGCTGTCAAATAGAAGAACGAGGGTGTGGAGGGGACATATAGCAACACTCAACGCCCTTTAATCGGGCAGGAAAATAATTACATTTTTAGAGACTGTAATACTTTAGAATAGTTACTATATTTTATTTTCCATCCCCTCTTTTTTTTTTTACTACCACTTTACCCTATTCATTCTTCTATACAATTTTTATGAAAAGCCTATGAGATTTCCAGTGGCGTAGCGTAGTGTGGATAGTTGCCAAGGTAAGCATAGCTAGTGTAAACTGTACCTCTCAACTGTTTTTATTACTCAGTAGAACATTCATTGGCCAGGTGTCAACGAAAATAAAATTATCATATGAGGTATACAGAGGAGTACCTATGTATGAGTGGTCAAATGGGGACAGAGTGGGAAGAACATATTACAGGTACAGATTTAACAAGCTCTAACCCGCCTCGGTGGCGTAGTTAGCTAACGTGCTAGTTTTGTGTTGAGCTAGACTGCCAAGGACGGGGAGATTGAGGTTAGAATCTCGTTCGGATGAACTGGGGGAGAGTAGGGGTGTTCCTAAATGGTTTTCCACTCTACCTCCATGCAAATGTGGGTTCACTTACTTTAAATTCAACCTATCCAATTTTTAACCCATTAGCGTAATTAGTACATAAGTGTATAACCTGTACGGGTAGTAAGACCTGGTGCAATAAAAACAAACAAGCTCTAGTTACCTTGGAAATACTCCACGAGACGCCACTGGTTATTTCCTCTGTTACCCCTCATTCTACGAAGGTAATATAAAAGCATAGATGCGTGCCCGTTGATTCCAAGCAATGAAGTTTTTTTTTTACAGGTCTTTATTCGCTTCTGGTGGACACACTGCAGTCTCTTTTCGTCTCTACACAAAGCTTTTACTTGGCTTTGGCCGTGTGCCACTTGATAGCGATGACGTCAGCGGTGTCAAACCCCATCGTGTACGGGTGGCTCAACTCGAACATCCGTCACGAGTTCCTTCAACTCCTGCCAGGCCGATGTGCGTCATCGCTGCAGTGCCAGAGCAACGGTGGAGGACACGCGAGGATCGACGTAGGAGGTGAAATAATTTTTATTTTACAATAGGCACCCGTATGGAGGGTAGGGGAGATGAAGCAAGGAAAGGTGTCTGCTTTCCTCCCCTTTCCCTCCCTATATATTCTATAAAGTCACACGGCTGACTCACTGACATTAATGTTTACCCACTTCTAGATGAGCTAAAAACTTGAAATTTGACAAAATTATAGCTTCTAGCCTGTAGTAAACGGGAAAATTCCCAAAAGTTAAAAATTTTGTTTTTTAACCCCCGAAAAAAATAATTCAAAATGGCGGAGCAACTTTAAAGTCGGTGTGGACCTTTCTTTGGAGGTCTCTTGTGGTTAAACGATAAGACCTATCCTATCAAACAATGGTTCTGGAATTAAATTAGTTTACATACATTTGCAAAGACCACTCACCGGGGGTTCGGGGGTGCTCGGAGCCTCCGTCAAATAAGTGAGTTGAATACATTCTATAAGTCCCATCTTAGTTGCCAGGTAAAAAACTTTGTTAGGAAGGACCTTTAAGAAAATACAAACTTAAAAAAAAAAATTGATTACATCTTGACCCACTTCGGTGGTTGCGTGGTATAACTCGCTACGTTAGCAGTGGACTAGACTGTCAATGACTGGAAGATCAAGGTTCGAATCTCGGTCGAGTGTACTGAGGGTGATTTTTTCCAAAATGGTTCTTCATTCGCCTTCCACGCAAATGCGACTACACTTTTTCTAAATATAACCTTCCTAATCCCTAAAACCATTAGTGTAATTAGTACCTATGCGTGTAACCCGAACGGGTAGTAAGAAGTTGTGATAAAAATTACATCTCACTAATATATTAGTGCTATTTTGTAGGTATCGATAATATTTATCAAATTTGACAGTTGCAAATCACATGAATTAACGAATGAATATGTGAAAATAACCCTAAAAGATTTTCTATCTCTCAAATAAAAATATTCCTACCCACATTGGTGGTCGCATGGCTTAAAGTGTCACTCTCGTGTTAGACGATTACCTGTTACAGGGACATAGGGATTTAAATCCCTGTTGAGTGTGCTGAATTGTTTTATTTTTACGAAATAATTTCCCACTCAAATGAGAGAAAATTCACTTCAGAAATCAAAACTGCCTTATCCATGTTCCACTAACGTAATTAATGTATACGTACAACTCCAACGGGTACCAAGACGTGGATGAAAAAACAAACAAAATAAGAGCTGTTTCATTAACTATTTAAAAGTTACTGACAACAATTTTCAGATTATCAGTTATCATTAAACTAATTTCAAATTAAATTGATAGAAAAACAAAAATAGCCCTCTATGTAAAACATATAAATAACTTCCCACCCATTTTTAACAAAAACCTTGAGCCAATGTCAAAACATTTAATATTTTCAAACATTAGTTATCAGTAAACTGCTATTAAATTAATTTTATACCCCCCCTCCCGCCCCCCCCCCAAATGTATACAGTGTTATTTTTCATGCCAAACACTCCCAAAAATATTCATTTTAAAAATAAAAATTAAAAATAGCCCTGAGGTATGACCAGATAA
Source organism: Timema poppense (assembly GCA_902141375.1). NCBI lineage: Eukaryota > Metazoa > Arthropoda > Insecta > Phasmatodea > Timematidae > Timema > Timema poppense. The sequence goes on along the minus strand of CABFOV010003256.1, from coordinate 20,446 downwards.
CATCCAACTATTAAGTTTGAACAAAATCTACCAAATAGTTTCTACCGTAACCCCATGGATATATACATAAATATATGGGTACTGACATAATTGTAAAACCCAATTTTTTGGGTTCATACCATATAAAACGTGAATATCCATCAAGTTAATATATAAAATGTTCACGGTTACAATAATTTCTCTATATGATATAAGAAACTTTTTTTTCCGTCAACATTGATAATATTTTACTATATTTTTAGTGTTATTTTATAGCTACTGAAAATAGCTATAGCTGCAAATAACATGATTATACTTGTGGATTAGGAATGTATAAGAGTCACTTTTTAACTCCGAGACAATATCGAGACGAGAATATGAAAAAATATCGAGATGCAAAAACGAAACGAGAAAACTTTCTTTGAAAGTATAAAAACGTATATTATATGTATTTAAATAAATACATAGGCCTAGTTGTGCTAAAGTTCCTTTTTGGCATTATTATTATCTTATGGTTCATTCACAGAATTAAGATAAGTTATGAGTCATACATATTTTAAATGTAATTAATGAAATAGTGATAGTTGCAATGTATACTATTTATAATTTATTTTATGATATAACAGTTTATAAGGTTTAAGTTTGATATTGAGAAACAAAATTTTTAAGTAAAACATTTCTTGACGAAGGTTGTTTTTATAAGGGCAGGTAGCCTATTTTTGGGTCATAACAGTATTATTAGAAAAAATAAATCCTCTTTTTTAAAAAATTTCTTAGGGCCTTTCTTTGCTATTTCATTTTATTTTTTCAAATTTGTTGAATTTTTGAGAATTATTTTTATCTTTCGAGACGAGATAGAGTTGTTTCCTTTGAATTTTTGAAATATTTTTAAGTCTTGCACATCCCTAGTATGATTATCTTAAAATACTGTCTATATTTTAAGTAACTTTTGCAATTGTGAGTTATGGTCTTTCCAACAAGAATCCTACTATATTTATTTAAATAAAAGCTATTTGCTTGGACCAGTAAAGGTGTACACATCGGATATTTCTGCAATGTTTATTAATTATATCATCATCATCATCAACTTTCCAGCCTGTGGCCGGGTTAGTTTAGTAAAATGGCCCCATATTAATTTATCATTCCTCCATTGGTCTCCTCTCACTTGCACACTTTCTGTTATCTGTTCCTCCCATCTCTATCAGTATATTTATCAATAATATATACTTTGAAATATGGAGGTAAGCCACCACCTTTACAATTAATTATACATGGCCAGAGAAGCTTAGAAGATTGAAATTATCTTAGGTTAAGGATACCACCGCATCAAGAATAATATTAATATAATATTTGAAAAATGACAGTGCCAAAGCTCTTAAATGGAATTGTTTCGTGCACCGAGTTATTCTAACCTTTGATTTGGATCCCTGTGTCCACGTGTGATGTTTCAAATTTACGAATAATCCAAAATAAAAGATTGTATTTGTGCATTTGGGTCACATCCCTGTAGTTTCAATTATATTGACGCAGCATTCAAATATTTTTTAAAAATTGCCCCAAGTTAAAAAGTTAGCAATATTAATTACTGTGAATGTTTGACCTGGTGCTCTAAGTGTAAGGTATCAGACTTCTGTGTTGGGGGTCCGGAGTTCAATCCTCGGTCCCGGCACATATTTATCTGATTGCCAAACCCTTCCTTCACCTCTGACAAGAAGTGTATTAATCACAACTTGTGAATGTGTGGAATGCCAGGGCTCCACCGTGGTTCGGATTCCACGTTAAACTGTAGGTCCTCCATTTCACCTCACACTCACCCTACCATTACACATTAGCGTAAGTGCGTATAACCCGAACGGGTAGTAAGACGCGGTGATAATAATAATAATTCTGTAAATGTTTTCCCACATTTTGATTTATAAACGTGAGAAAATCTACCTCATTGAGTTTATACATAATATATATTAACAAAGTAATTTTATAATTAACTATCCAAAATATAATTAAATTGGATTAAATTCAACTGTTATAATTTATTATTATTTAAAAGTTTTATAATATGTTCAAAAACTGTTATTTGTGTATGGGTACATTTCGTTCGATTCATTAGCGAGCTAGGTAGAAGTTTTCTGGAACCTACACCATAATAGATTTAGTTGGCAAAAACAGCACGTATAGTGCCAACTATGATTAAAACTTTCAAGTGGGTTCGTATATTATAATTAGTATTTTATAAGTACCATCATGTAAGTAGATTTAGAGTGTAATATACATTTTGGAATTTAAAACTTCTATGGATTTTTAATAAAATCACCGCACTCAAATTTATATTTAAGAAAATATTAATTACATTTTGAAATATTCGTAAGTTTGAATACCCCTAATTAGGGGTGTTCTAAACTTTGACTTGGCTTCGAAACAAACATTAAATTTGACTCCGCTTCGAAACAAATTCTGGCTTTGAAGTTTTGCCAGTAAATATATTGATAGCTAAAGTACTCAATTTACATTTAATTATTGCCATTATGATCTGTTTTATACATTACAAATTAATATGTATCTGAAAAAAAAAAAAGAATTAATTTAATTGTAAGTTGTGATAGTAGCTTGATTTATCAGATGAACATGAACTATTACAAACGGCGCAATAAAATATTTTCCAAGTTAATCTTAGTGTATTAGGTAATATAAATAACCACAATATACTATTTTTTAAACATAAAACAACTAAAAGAAAAAACTTCGATTCGGCTTCGAGTATATTTCCTATACTCGATTAGAGTTCGCTTCGAGTTGAAAAAGTGGACTTTATACACCCCTACCCTTAAGTACTTGCTGCCAAGATGAGTCTACGTTAGTTCTTACACTACACCTAATTTCATAGCTGAGGGAACTGCAGGTCTTATGGAGAAAATATTTATCTTCGCTCTCTCTCTGTTACCGATTGCCAAACCTTCAAGCTTTCGTTTGTTGGGAAGTGAGGGGAAAGGGTTTACTGGGAAATACCTCATTATAAAAAATGTGGCATGGGGAGTTTGGGGGGTTCAATGGACAGGCAAACCCATTTCCTCTCGGTGTTCAGTCTATTCTAGAAACATTAACTCTTTCCACAATCGTATTTTTTTCAAGATTGAAGTTTATTAACGTTTTTCTATTCCCCACGTAATTATGCTTAAACTATTTTATGTGTAAAGCCTTTTTCTTCATAATTAATATAAAAACAATATGCATTACCATTTGAGTAACTGAACAAGTTCCGGCTATATTTTAACTGTTAACCATAAACTATTATTCAAATAAATATATTAATATACACATACAACTATAATTCCACAACCTTACGGCAAAAAAACAAAACACAGAACCAACACATACACACAAAATCTTAACGTGATCAATAAAAAAAATTCTACACAGAGTACTAATAAAATATGTGTTTATTTAGTGAATGTTTTTGAGCTAGTTATTAGGAACACGAGACTCATACTACTGTAACTTTACGGCTGTGCTGGGGGAAGAAGCACCAAAAACTGGCAACAACGACAGTCCAGCATTGCCAAATTTTATATACATTCGAAGTAAGACTGATTACGATAAACAAAAGAATGACATCACTGTTGCTCAGTAGTAAGAATGCAGTTCTCTCAGCAGTGTAATCAGGTGTAACAGGGTATCTAATTTTTAATCTACCCTCCTCTTAAATTCACGATTGAAAGTGGAGGATAAAGAAAACAGAAAGATTATGATATCTGATACGTCAGACTCACATTATACTTGGTAGTCAAGTCTTACTGTGTGTACGGAAAATGATTTTCACATTTCCCATCCTCCTTTCAAGCATTTATTATAAGCTAATCTCTCTCAGAATAACAAGTGCTAAAAGTACCTTTAAAAAAAACAACCCAACACTAGCAATGGGCACTCAAGCTAAGACGTCAATTTTTTCTGGTCTAGTTTGACAGTGACGAGAGTTAGGGATTTAAAATCCGGATGGGTGTACTAGGGATGTGTTTTTCTAAATTTTTATTCATTACACCTCCGTATAAATATGGGTACATTTCCTTTAAATTTTGCCTTTCTCTTACATACCCCTCTAGTATAATTCTTAGGAGAGCGCGGACGGATAGTAAGACGCGGTGCACAAAACACCATTAACATCCGCTTAAACCGGCCCCGTGGTGTTGTGGTCAGTGCACCTGGCTACGAGCCGGGTTTGATTCCCGGCTGGTACCTTGGGTATTTTTTCTCTCCAGGGAAATTATCCCAACGATCACCAGAGTTTAGGTAACCAGGTTTAAGCTAGGTTAAGACTCGCACCGGCTCCACAACTTCATAATAAATATCATCACATCATCTCATTGCGGGTATGACGCGACGTGTACACAACCTCCTATTGTGTACCCTGGGCAAAGTTCTGTGCTACCAGAGCGGCTAATTTTCTACACATAAGCTGACCGAACCTGGAGGTCATGTACCTCTCTCCCGGTCATGTATGACATACGATGAAAGAAAACAAAAATACATTTGTTTGTAAAAATGGATCAGGAACCCCAACTTATCTAAAAAATATACTCTTAGCGTTGCCACTTAGCAACTACTTCCGGACTAAGTTCATGAGTTCTATTTTTTTTCTCCACCGCTTCTCACTACTCGATGTGGCTATATATACTGTACTTGTACTTACATTATAATTTACGATAATGGAGTAGGAACGAGCAATTGTACCTGCATTTGCTTGGAGTAAGATTGGGAAAACATTTAAGAAAAAAAACATCCTCAGTATATCCGACCAGAATTCGAACCCCGATCTCCCTCTCATTGGTAATACAGTATATTGCTAGAGTGATTTCTTGGACTATGTGATCAACGATGTGGATAATTTCATGTTCCAATAGATTCTGTATATTATCTATTGCTTTATAATATCACTCACTCCGATGATTCCATTGATTGCAGGGGGTGCTACGACAGCTGTAGAAGACACAACTACACGCACCCATCTGAACACGTACAGCGTTTCTCCGCACTCCGTCTTACACGCCAATAAGAACGGGACCAGCGATGCCAACTGCAAGGAGAATATAACTCTTCTCCTAGTGCCAACCAACAGTAAAGTTACTTCTACAGTTGAACAAAGTACAGCTTTATCTATATTATAATTTATAGGACTTTTCATGCGCTTGGCTTAGGATTGATTTTTTTTAATTACTATCTTTGAGTGTTTTAACATAAAACTAAGGCACCAGTGCTATTTAAATTAAGGCAAGATACCGATTTTAATAATTAATTTAATATTTCAGTATTCTATTATTCTATCTACGTTTTCTCTAGCCAACTTTAATTAAGTATTTCTATGTTTTGTAAGCTCGTGTTTATCTTCAAAAACATTACTTCGTGTTAAAGTATTATGAAGTTCAAATAAACTTTAAAAAAGTTAAATTTTGAGCGTCCAAAGCTCTCTTATTCACGTTAAAAAATAGAAACATAATCCTTTTGTATATATATATATACATACATACATAAAATAATGTTTCTACTTTATATATATATATTACTAAGCATTCTAGGGTTTGATAGTGTAGGTAAATCGAAAGTAATGTTTATAAAGAGATTTTGTTAAAAATTATGTTTACTTCTTTAGATATTGCCTTTAAATGTATGTTGTTTTCAAAGTCAAATCACTACACAATTTGTATTTAAATCATTCAAAAGCTTGGTATATGTTTCCTATCAATTTTATATAGAATTACATTTTAAATAATTAAAATTGTACTTTATAATGGTTTACGAATAATGCTTCTTATTTAGTATTTCAATAAATACATTAAGCCCTAAAAATAATAATCTAACAACAAGTATACAATGTTAATTACCACGTAAAACATATTATCTCAGGTATAAATTTTGAACAGAATTATTTTCAAAGCGATTTTTTTTTAAAATTCTGAATTAAAAAAAAGTTATATCTAAAATACCTCTATTAAACCCCATATTAATCCAAGTAGGAATAAAATCCATTTAGCTCTACGGACAGCTAATATTGTTCAGGAGTACAAAGAACGTCAGGATAATCTCACGGTATAACATTTTTACGATTATAAAACTTTCTCTTTATTGAAAACTACAAAGTTACTCAATCAAATGTTTTTTTTACCAACCCCTTAACAATATTGTTCAAACAATACCCCTAATGGCTCACGAGCTGTGGCAGTGATTTTGGATGTTACATAAGCCTACATAATACATTTGGTAATTCAATTTTCACTTGTTAATTAATCTATGTACATTAATTTTAAAACTAATTATCTGTCAAAGGACTCTTTTAAGGTGAGGATGTAGGGTACGCAAGTTAAGGGCAGTGTTTTTTGCAGTTTTTAGAACATAACTTTTTTTGGCCAAAATAAATCAAATAGTTATTTAGTAGAAACGTCGAGCTTAATTTTCCTCACATGGTGATATCAACAGTTGTTGAATATCTGTCGTGAGAATAGCTGTATTAGATGGGAAACTTTTTTAAGGACGGTCCCTACCTGTGACGTCAAGCAGGTCAAGATAGGATTGCCCATGTTAGTGAATTTACGTTTCACTCAGTAAGTTTTAAAGATATAACGTTGAAAAAACTCATAAATTCTTAAATGATTTTAAAAATAGTCTAAAAACGTCACAATTTATTTTAAATCTTTAGGTAGTTTTTTGTGAACGTATTTTTATAAGTCCTCTACAGCTTAGGCTACTTGTCTTGGTCACAAAAATGGACTGTAGTAGTCCTCCTGATAGGATGTAGATTAAAAAAAGTTAGTGGTAGCATAATATATCTATCTAGAATAGGAAACAAGGAAAAGGTAAAATTAAAAATTAAGTGAATGTTTTCAAGGCGCAAATATTAAAGTGACTGTGTAAGCTCGCCACAGGAAAAAGGTTATCAGCAAATAGATAAGAGCTCTCTAAGGTGAACTTCTCAATTTCTTCCCTCTCTCTCTCTCTATTTCATACATTGGCTTCTAAGTGTGATAGCCATCTCACATGCTTTCAAGGAAAATAAAACTTAGAATATACAAAACAGCAGTTTTACCATTTGTTCTCTATGGAAGTGAAACATGGAGACATGAAAATAAATGTGGGATATTCGAAAACAAGATTATTAAGAATATGTTTGGCGCAAAAAGGGAGCAGAGGAAGTTAAATAATGATGAGTTACATGTCCTGTACTCGTCACAAGACATTGTTAGGATAATCAAATCTCGTAGATTACGGTGGGCAGGACATAACAGAGCAAATGGAAGAATCTAAAACCGTGTTTAGGGTATTGACTGGTAAACCCAATGGGAAGAGACCATTTGGAAGACCTAGAGGAAGATGGGAAAATAACATTATATTGGACCTGAAACAGATAGGGTGTAATGAGGTGGACTGGATAGAGCTAGCTATAGATAGGGATAGGTGGCGTACTATTGTAAGTGCGGTAGTGAACTTTCACATTCATAATGCCATAAAGTAAGTTATTGGTTCTTCATTTTAACGTGATACTCATTAATATTTTGGGAAGGATTATTTTCCAGTAACGCAATACTTTCCATATACTTTTCATACATAAAAAGAAGAAGAGATAAAAGAAAACTCATTTATGCTTTTGAAAAGATGTATCTTACTTTTTTTTTTAAATATTAGTTACATTTTTTTTTCCATGATGCAGGAAACACACAACTTACTTTATTTAGAAATTGATAACACATTTAAAAAATGTTAGATTCAAAAATTGTCTCAAACTTATTAGAGTAATTTTTGATTCAGTACACATAATATGTATTTAGAGTTTAACATTTATGTTAATATAGATTACTGCTAGTTTTATTCATTTACTACAACTTACGTATTATAAAGATGCATTTACACACATTGGTGCCCAAATGCTCTAAGCCTAAAGTTTTAAATAGATCACTATCGTAATAAACTATATTGCCATGGAGGTTGGGGTTCAAATACCACCAGGCTGTAATGAAGGCGTTTTTTTCTTAAATGGTTAAGCCTACTTCTTCCAGAAAATTGCCTGTATATTTATTCTAATTATTATCTTTCTGCTCTCTACGCTATATGTGTAATTAAATGCGTCCAGCCCAGACGAGCAGTAAGACACGGAGCTAAAAACCAAATCAAATTTAAATTTCCATCAACCTAGCTCTTTGAGCTTTATTTCACATTAGAATTTTTTATAAGCTTGATAGACGGGCTATTAATAATTTTATACAAGATATAAGGAAGCTGATTTTAAAAGAGAGCGCACTCGAATTAACAAAAAGAGGAGTTGGGAAAACCGTGATAATAAATCACACGTAAAAAACAATTCGACTGGGATTCGAAATTCGATCTACCTGTAACCGTTAATACAGTATATTGCCAATTTGATACCACAGACCACATGACCACCGGTGTGGTAAAAATAAAATATATGTAAAACTTTAATGTATTGATAACATTCATTAAAAAAAACTATTGATTGGGTGTGTATCCGATTTTAACAAGAATATGATTCAAATTATTCAAGTGAAATAAAACATTTGACTGTTGAATTCGCACCTCGTTCGTGGACAAGATCGGTGAATGATTTGAATAATACGTTGTACGACCATTTCTGAAGGAAATTGGGTTTGAATCGTGGAAAAGTGAAATATATATTTCCTAAGTGCTGCTAAAGAAAGGCAAGAGGGATTAAAATGTTCCTTCGCGTCAAGTGCTCATAACCAAAGTCATTAAAAAGATACACTCTAAAAATAACCTGATTATTTTCTTAATTTTATGTACGATTAATTTTAATGCTCTGAAAAGGAAAATTTTGATTAATTTGTACCAGGAAAGGCTTTAAATAAAGTTACAGAACTTCTTAACTCCCATATAATTAAAATATATTAAAAAGGTTGGCAACAAGCGGCCTAAACATCTTACCCTATAGAGAAGCAAGAGTCAAAAAGTTGGCACTACTGATTTCATTAAGTAATTAAAGTTTGAAGCAAATCTTGTGAAAAGGACTTGGGGGGAAAAAACCCTCTAATAATTAAGAGTTTTACAACAACCGATAATTTTCACCAAGAGAATTTAAGTCGCAGGGCTAGCAGGCCTGATTCTGAATTAAGAAACCGGCTAAATGCATTGTAATGAATTTTTATTTTACAAAGGTGTGGTTTTTATTCCTCTTTCCAAGTGAATATTATTACATTATCTTAAACGCATTTTTTCTTGGTGTATTTATCTATCTATTTACCTATATGTATAAATGCTTAGTGGGAATATAGCATAAGGTATATATATATGATAAACAGTCAGATTTTCATAGCAAGCCTATTATTTGAAAGCTGTAAATTAATGTCGCCACAATGGCAGGGAAATATTATAATAATATTGTATTTGCATACTTAATCCGTTAATTATTATTGTAAAACGAAATAATATAGTAATTATTAAGGAAGTATTATTGGAAGCGTTTGATAATCTTATAGGTGAACATTATAATTATTAGTACATTAAATAAAACATATTTCTAGAATTCCAAATTTTTGTGACTTTATATCAATGTTGATGGTTGAAAGTAGGCTCCTATAAAAGTTAGGGTTTATAATTATATACATTGTATATGTGTAGTATAGGGTCTATATAGACACACATTAATGTCCTTAAGAACTGACATGTGGAACAACATTTGGAAAATCAGACCTTTTTTGGGGGGGGTCATAAATGATAACATTTTACTATATCATTAGTATTATTTTATAAGTATTGATGATACCCATCAAAATCGACAGCTGCAGATCACATGACTGGATGCATGAATATTATTGATTCAACCCTGATTCATTCAAGTCTCGTTGATTGCGATAGGCAGGACTTGCAGAGCGAACGGGAGATTCTAGAACCTTGTCCAAGGTATTGACTGGCAAACCCCTATAGGATGAGACCATTGGAAAGACCTAGACGCATATGGGAGGATAATATTAGAATGTACCTGAAAGAGATTGGGTGTAATGAGGTGGACTTGATGGAACTAGCTCAGGATAGAGATAGGTGTCATATTTTTGTAAGTGTGCAAAATGTACTTTCGAGTTTCTAATGCCATAGTGTAAGTAAGTAGCCCTGATTTATTCTACGAATACTTTTAATCCCTTCTAAAAGTGTAAGTAATATAATCCTTGGAGTAATTTATATAGATAGGACTGAATATAATTACATGCAAACATATATATATATATATACACATGCAAACATATATATGTATATACATGCAAACATATATATATACATGCAAACATATATATATACATGCAAACATATATATATATATGCAAACATATATATATACATGCAAACATATATATATATATATACATACTTACACACATACACATACATACATACATACATACATACATACATATATAGATAAATACATACATACGTACACACATACTTACATACACACATACTTACAAACATACATACTTACAAACATACATATATACATATACATGCATAAATACATAGGTACATATATATATATACATACGTACATTCTTACAATGTAAGATTTACAAATTCTTCTTAAAAAAAGTTCCTTTGGAATTTTTTTCCCAAATTTAGATATAAAATACGAAGCGGGACCTCTTCCATCATGTGACTGATTTCAATATACTAGAAGTAGCGAGAGAATCGGAAGAATAAAATAAAGCCAAAAAATTTGAATTACAGACTAATACAGATAATTTCACACAGAGTGGAGACAATATAGAAACTTTTCGTAGCTGATTGAGTTATTGATATTAGATTAATATGGATAAAATATAATACTACTACAAACGCTAAGGTGTTGGGATAATCTTATGTTTCTATAATCCAACCATTACGATCAAAGAACGAGGTCATAGGTCATAGGTCATATTTTACAAGGCGTGCCTATTGTAATAGACTGGAATGCCGGTGCCGAGGAGGTGAGGGTTCGAATCCTGGTACTGATTGTGATCTTTCCTAAATGGCTACCCAGTACCCATTCTCCCTACACGCAGGTGTGGGTAAATTTCTTCTAATTATATCCCTACTCTATTAGTGTAGATGTGCGGTTAGCCCGGATAAGTATTAAAACGAAGTGCACATTAAAAAAAGAGTGGTATCTTCTGAACGTATTAGGTTTACAAACGGAGTTTAAGATCTCAATTTGGTTTTTTTCATGAATAAAATAGCTTCAGTTTTTGTATTATGATTTTAAAAGTGCTGTTTCTAAACACACTTTAAAAAAAAATCAAAATATGACTCACATAATAACTTAGCATATAATGGTACGATACTCGTATATTTCTAATAATGACACCTGGACACGGGAATCGAACCTGGGACTTTTGACTTAGCTCTACTGCTTTATGCCTGGGCTATCCAGGATTCGATCCGGTCTTAAGGGTCATCCTTCACTCAAGGATTAAGGCAGATTCTGTGAAGGATGCGTGGAAATCATCGGATATTAAGAACTCAATCATTAATACCAATGCCACCGGCAATTCGTGAGTGGCCTTATGTTTCCGTTTGTATCCTTGATAGATCAGTGGTAGTGCTTTGACGCACTAAGCCAAAAGTCCCGGGTTCGATTCCTATGTACAGATGCCACTTTTCAAATGTTATTAAAATGATACTTGATGTAGCTTTATCCGTGCTAAAGATCATTTCGCTTTACTAAGCTTCTCTAATCAAGTAGAGTTGGTTGTACAAACGTATGCGCACGCTAATACAAGTTTGCCTACCCAGAAAAATTGACTTAATATTTACTCATTAAATAAAGAGTAGATTCAGTTTTTCGATGATTTCTTCCTGAATAAAACTAAGACCTCCTAGACCCGATGTCGAACTTTACTTTCCATGATATTTGTAATTTGAAATTATTTCATAAAGTTGAATAAACACTGATTTTTATACTACTTTTTCAAGCTATTCGAATATTTAAACTTGTGAATTAGGATATTGAAACGTTGAATATCGAAGAAGATTACCCGAAATTATGTGATAGGAGAGTATAAAATCATTTAGGAATTAAAAAACCTCCAATCAACTGATTGGGATTAGAATTTCGATCTCCCTATCACCGGAAATCTAGTCAAGACAATACTGACATCTTTTCCTGAGTGTCTACCAATGAGGATATTAATATTATCAATGCCAAAAAGGATTTTACAAGCGTTTATCACAATTTGTGGGTTAACCGTGCCTGGGAATGCGCACACAAAACTCAAACCCTCGTGCTTCATCGGATTTATCACCACGTGATGAATATATTTCGAATCAACCAGGACTCAAACCAGCTTAGATACAAGTACACCATGTTAACATTATCGACCAGGCCTGAGGAGAAAAACCAGTACTCTTTAAATATATGAAAACAAAACACTTTCTCTTTTAAATATAACTTTTTGAATTAAAAAATGTAAATCAAGAGATTATTAAAAAATAAAATAAAAGAAAGATAATTTATTTTCCCATAATCGAAATAATTCATATACATATAAAACTACGAAACATTTTCCATTAATTTTCGTAGTTTTTTTCCATAAAATTTCCATAAACAAATTTCGAATTAAAAACGTTGACAACATACTTCAAAAGTAAAATAATTATAGGCTCTATATCGATAGAATTTTTTGTTGTTGTCATGAACCCACCAAAATGTGACGTGTAATGTTGTTTCTGTCGTGACTTTGAGGACTTGTAATTTAACCGTTAGCGTTTCGTCAACCCCTGAAGGCAACATAGCGTCAACCTAAAGTGTTGTGTCATGTTCCAATAAATATATATATATTAATAATGTTTATACTTCTACACTCTACTATTTATAGCCCGTTCACGGTAGCTTTGGTTTTTTTGTTTACTTTTGAAAATATACTAAAAACTGTAGACGTCAAGAATTATTTTTTTCTCAATTCCGATTCCTAGATTTTAACCTAGAATTTTGGATTCTCAACACTTACAAGTTTAAATACTTTTCCATGCACCCAACTTCACATTAAAACTATTTTTTAAAAAAACTAGAAAGTGTGGATAGTAAAACAAATACTCAAACAAGACGACCATATTTGAGTTTCATAATATCACTTGAACACAAAGGCCGTATTAAATGCATTTACAATTTGCCACTACTCAAGTGAAACGACAAAAGAACTAGTAATGGTAACAGTGAAAAGTACCCAATTATGAATTTGGTCAATTCGTTCAAATTCCAAAACTTCCATTTGTCTTGTAACGCAAAAGACAAATTTCTGGGAGGATGAGTACGAAAGTGTTTTAGTGGTGATGTAAACTCTCTTCACTTGAGAATATATTTTTTTTCTCACCACGTTTACTATCTGTTCAAATTATATGCATTTCTGACAATTACTCTAACGGGGTAGGATTGAGAAAGGAAGCATTTTAGAGCTAATCTACCCTCATTTGTGTGTGAGAAGAGCAGGTAACTATTTAGAGAAAAAAACACCCTGAGTAGACTCGACTGGATCGAACCCTGATCTCTCCGTCATCAGCAGACTAGTCTAACACGAGAGTGACGCCTTAGACTATTCGGCTACTGAATTAGTTACTTGGGTAATTGACAAAATATATTAATGAGGCGTGAACGAATATATGGAACAAATTTTTAATAGATTTCTAACTACCAGCAAAGGCAAAAATAAATGTTAACAAACTTTACTCGGCTATAGTAAGATTCTGGTGGTTAGAAGAAACCTAGAAAAAACACCAACTTTTTTAGGTTAACCTTGATATTATTCTGTCACATGCTATTAGCATGAAAATTAATTTATAGATATTGATATAATCTATCAAAATGAACAGCTTTAGATCACTTGAATTGACTTGACGCATAAAAATATGAAAATTGTTGTAATACGGTATATTTTTAGCTGTCAAACAAGCTTCATTCGACAGTAAAATATCATTGCATGTGAAAACAACACGAACTAAAGGTTAAATAGAGGTAGAAAAGGAAAATTCTCCAGATTGTTTCCTTCAGCGTTTGTCTGACCTTGCGATACAAAGCTAAAGTGGGGTGGAAGTGGACGAGACAAAAATCCAGTGTTTTTTTTGCCGTTTTTAAAACTAAACTTTTTTTTTGGCCAAAATAAATAAAATATTGATCCAGTAAAAATATATAGTTTAATTTTCTCGCGTCACCTACACTCCCTCCTTAAGACATGATTTATATATACGTTACCGAGTCTTTCTTACCTACTTAACGATACTCTCTAGACAAACGTTCAAGCTACATTTAGATTAATTATTTTCAAGGTATTTATTTCACATAGAATCAAAGTGTACGAGCCATAAAAGTAACTTTTATATACGCTATGTCGTGGTGAATTTAGAGGTCCTAAGTAACATAGAGATTTGTTAAAATTGGGTCTGGAAAGCTGACAAAAGTGAAATGTGTTTTATTCTGATTCATTTTCAATAATTTTTTTTCGCATGAATACTATTTTTTTTTAAATTGCCACTTATTAATTTTATTTCACAACATTTTATATTTTAAGTATCCATAGGGCTATAATAAAAATACTTGTTTGAAAATTTAGTTGAAATATTTTATCATTAATAACTTCTAATTGTTAATTAAATGGTATTTTGTTTATATTCCAAAGATAATAAAAATCACAATACTAATTTCAAATTAAATAATGTAACCCTTTTTGTTAGGCACCTATTACACATCATGTGTCATATTTTGAAGCATGTCAGTAGCGTTGGTTTAGTTTAAAAAAACCTTTAAAGTTAATTGTTTTAACGTTAAATTACTCATACCTAAAGTCTAATTGTCACACGAAGAAACTTATCTGATAGCTATATCTACTTTCACGCATTCATACGTCAAGTCATGTGACATTAGCTGTCACTTTAGGTGAATATTATCAATATTTATAAAGTAACATTAATAATATAGTAAAATGTTATCATTGTTGAAAGCAAAAAAATATGTTTGTAATTTCCAAAAGACTTTTACTATGAAAATTGTATTATATATGACAGTTTATTTATTTTAAAACAAAGTTGTATAGTTTTAAATTTACTAGTTAAATTTAAATTAGAGTGGCAAGTACAAAACAGATGCAAATAACATTAGACATGAGCGTTAATTATTTGGGTGGAAATTCCCTGCAAAATTATATTAAGTGTTTTATTAAACCATATCTACATAATATGTTTCAGGGTGTGATTTACGAAAAACAGTGAAATTATATTAAATGATAATCGGAGGAAATTCGTTTATTTACACATTATCCCCTCAGGGTTAATTTAAATATTACAGTGCAACTTTATGTTATATGTTGATATTTTTTTAAGATTCTAATTAAGTAGTTGAAGTTACGACATTTTGTTTCTAGGGATAGTTACGTTTCATCTCCCCTGGTTTTTGGATAAATGAATGCAGACTTGTTTGTATTTTATGTAACTCAACTTTTATCTAAAGAAAACATCGACAACGTTGGGTCAATTTAAAAAGTTACGAATCTCCATACAATATTGGTAACTAAGATTTTGTAAAGAAATGTTGTTATATATTTGTCGAATATTTGATTGTATATTTGTACATAAATAAAAACAATTAGTATAAACTTATGTATGTGTGTGAAAATGCTTTAAAATAAACTACAACACTAAAGTGTATGTTTTAACTCAAATATATAGTGTTTTCACGGTAATTTTGGACTATTATGATAGTTGAAAATTGAAAAAAAAAAGTTTAGTATTCATTTCCCGTGAAAATATATTTATCACTTTAAAAATCTATGTCCATTCACATGTAAAACACATTTTCAAAGAGGATAACAGAAATACTTTCAGTCAGTTTTTCACGGTCATAAGAAAAGCCAAAATTAATCGTGGACAAACTATACCAACATTTTTCAACGGAACACTAAAGAAAACATCAGTGTATAAACACAAACATATTAGTATTTATTTTGTTTTTCAATAAATATTAATATCAGGAATTATCAGTTTTTAAAGTTGGTCAGCATGCGAGACTATGAGCCCCTCGCCGGTTGAGAAACTTTTTTTTTTTACCTTTGTTGCACAATTCAGCTATGTTGGATATTATTAAATGTATATGTTTGAATGTATTGCAGTATTTTGCTATGTGATGTATGCCCTATATTGTACCAAAAAAATGAATAAAATAACAAACAAACGAAATTTATTTAATTAATTGAAATTATGTATTTAAATCGTGGTTTCTGAGAGCCTATTTCCAGCACCTGGGTATTAGGACAAACTCTTTAATTTATATTTAACACCCTCAACTATCAGGGTAGACTATATAAAGTGTCTGAACCTTGACATAAACTTGATTCGCAAATTCGCTGAAAATTAAGAGCAAAATCTGTTTGAGTGTCGCAGAAATTAACACGCTATTAGAAACGCGGGACATCCGATGGCAAAAGGCCGTCCGTTCTTTAATTCACTGGGAATGACTTGATAATTTTATGTTATGTTGTCCGTTTAAGTTGCTATCGCGTTCTGAAAGACATGATGCCGTCTTGTCCTACAGAACGCTAGAGGTAAAAACTCGCAACATTAAAAAAAAAATTACATGGCGTATAGTGGAGTAATTTATGCAAACGCGCCGTTTGTTCATCGTCCGCTGTCTAGACATCAATACTCCCAACCGCTCCCGAGTGAAGCCTCGTTTATATTGTAACACAACATGTTGGCCAACACGATCCCGACAAGTTGTGCTACAATATAAACGCACTCCCAGCTTGTTGGGGATGTTGGCCAACATATTGGTGTTGGGAGAACCGGTCAGAGCCACCAAGTTGTGTTGGATCATTTGTTGGAGAATAAACGACCAATCCAATATGTTGGATGATTTGGGAGGTTCAGCGCATGCGTCATAGAGTTGAATGAGTCTCTAACCATGACAACGCACGTGTTTTATTTTCAGATTAGTTTAACTTTTAAAATCGGGGCATGTATAATTTTGTGATCATGGAATGGAACAAGGCTAATACAGTTAAACTAATAATTGATGTATATCAAAAGTATTCTGTTCTTTTTGATGTTACAACGTGTACAAAGCTATCAAATCCGCTTTGCAAATGTAGGTAATTCGACGTTTGGCCGAAAAAACTTCAAACCCCCAACCGTCTCTTAAGTTTTTGTTTTTTTCTGCAAGAGTACACTTCCTGTCAACACAATAAATGAAGAAACGGCAAGTAATACGTCGTTATCCATGGCTAGAAATGTGTAGACTTATTAAAAAAAGGTGGAGGATCCAGGATGTTGGTCCAACAAGTAGGCAACAATAAACGCAGCTTACTTTTCCCCATGTCTTATCTCCCAACATGTTGGGTCCAACTTGTTACATAATAAACGAGGCTTGAGAGAATCCCCTAGTAAACAGGATTAAGTCCAGTTTTTATTAACACCTTGTCTTCCTACTCATTCTGGCTATACGCTTATGTACTAATTATGCTAATCGTTTTAGGAATCAGGAAGGTTATATTTAGGAGAAGTGTACCCGCATTTGCGTGGAGTGAGAGTGTAAACTCATTTAGTAAAAACCAGCTTCAGTACACCCGACCGAGATTCTAATCTAGATCTCCCCTTCTTAGGTAGTCTATTCTGTAAGCGTAGCGCCTTAGATAATGCGGCCACAGTAGAGGGTTTATGTCCAGTTGCAAGGAGGTCTCCATCCAAGTGGGATTGATGTAAAATGAAGTGATATATTTTTTATTTTGCTAAAAAAAACTTGATGTTTTAAATGTTAAACTTTTTTAAATAGGTTTAAGGGGGGAAAAAAGCTACAAAACACGTGGCAATTTTCTGTCTTGTGTCACGTTACACTAAACGCGTGCAGAAAAGAGCCCCCCAGGGCCATGATTCTTTGCAACACAAACTATAAATAGCTTATTAACGACATGTTTTGGATAAACACGTCCTTAAGATTAATATCAATATGGATGTTTTCTGATCATTGTGTTGTGTCGAGAAACAGATAATATCATAAAACAATAACGACACACCTGATTTCTATTTAACAAGCTATTTCCAATCTTCCCATAATTGTTGATGTAGTCTGATAGCACATTTCTTTGTAGGTGCATGCATTTATTGAATCAGTAGGTTTAAGCGCATACGCCCTGATTGTGACCTTTGGTTTCAAGATTATTGAAGATGATGTTGTCGTGCAAAAAAAAAAAGCCGAATACACTTAAAACTCTTCTGATCGGCTTAAAGAGCTAATGACATGATTACTTTTCTGTTAATGCTCTTGTTTTTCGGCGAAATTGGAATATTAACGGTCATGGAACAGGTTTTTTTTTTTAAGGGAGTGTTTTTTTTTTAACACCTTAAAACCCGTCCATATTATTCGCATTTTTATGACGCTAATACAGTATGAGTGAAGACGGTAAGAACCGGCTTCATTGGTTGAACAGTCTAAGGTATCAATTTCATGTTAGACTGGCCTGCTGATGACAGGGAGATCGGGGTTTGAATCTCAGTTGGATCTGCTAAAAGTGGTTTTTCATAAATTGATCCTCACTCTTCTTCCACATAGATGCGGGTAGATTACCTCTAAAAGCTTCCTGCCTCATCCCTACCTCATTATAATAATTATCATATATACGTATAACCTGAACAGGTAGTAAGACATGGCAATAAAAAGGTATAATTTAGAGAAAATGTGCCCGCCTAAGGAAGTGTTGAAGATCACTTAGGTAAAAAAAACACCATCACATCTAAATGGGATTCAAACTCCAACCTCCTCGTCAACGGCAAACCAGACAAGATGAGCCTGAAATTTATTCCACGTGTTCACCGATTATGGTAAGAAAGTTAAACCATCAACATTATAAATTAAGGGCCGTCCTGATGTTAGATAAGGGTTGGGAGAGGGGGAAGAAGAGTCGGGGTAAGAATTTTCATACAGGGTTGGGTGTAATAAAATCCATCTTAACTAAGGTTTTTTTATCAATGTTTATGATGAGAAAATAAAAAATAAAAAAAAACTGTCCGAAAATTCTAAAAGTTTTATTTTTATTCATGGGTTAATACCACTTTGATAAATCAATAATAATCAACCCGCTTCACTGGCTTAGTTAGCTAACGTGCTATATTCGTGTTGAGCTAGACTGCTGAGGATGGGAAGATCGAGGTTCGAATCTCGCTTGGGTGAACTGGGGGGTGGTTCTTCCTAAAAGGTTTTCCACTCATTTCTCTTCGCAAATTCGGGTTAACTTCCTCTGTATTAAACCTTCCCAATTTTTAGCCCATTAGCGTAATTAGTACTTACGCGTATAACCCAAACGGTTAGTAAGATGCGGTGCTAATTATTAAGTAGTAATAATAATTATAACTTTTTTATAGAAATAGTTGAAATTTATATTTATTATTTTGCCACTATTAACAGTCCTTATGTATACAAATAATTAAAATAATATATTTTTACAAAATCGTAAAAAAATACGTAAGGTAATAAGGCTGGAGGAGGTGGTGACGTAAAATCTTACGTAGGGGAAGGGAGGGGGGGATCGAAAATAGAGAAAAAAGCCTTACGTTATTTAAGGATAATCCTTTAACAATTTAAATAAATGCACACTATCAAAAATTTGGTAATTTGAAAGAGTAGATTTTGCCTGTGGTTTTTTAAAGTCAAATCTCGGCGAACGAGAAGTGGTTTACTTGCACCCCTAAAGTCTAAGCACATATACTCAGTTCTATAAACTGATTCAGATTGACAGAAAATCGATACATCCACTGATAACCATAAGGGAGAAGAGGAGGTTTTGCGGTGCAGGTGCTTCAACCCATGCCCTAATTGCTTCGACGCAATGACGCAGTACGTTAACATATTTATGATTTTCTTGAAAAGTAATTACGAACTTCATCTCCAAGGCTACTCTTGGATATCAAAATGGATTGTATGTCTCCCAGAGAAGTTAAAGTAGACGTCATTTAAACCCCCGCGTACACTCACATTCAATAAAATGGAAAACTTTAAATTGTAAAAACGTGGATGTTAAGCACAAGCTGGTTGAGAAATTTGTCATATCACTAAACTGTGCACGCGAATCTTAAATGAGGCGAGATAAGGACAAAATAAACCTCAGTTTAAAAAAAAAACCACGATGAATCATCTTTGCATTCTATTATTTAGAAGATAAGAAATAATAAACATGTTGTTAGTTAACTAACATTACATGAACTATAGTGTTTTGAGCATTTATTTTATAAATCTGTACTCTTACCAGAATCCAGGGCTGCCTCTATTTTATAAATAAAAAATTCCTTGTGTTTTCCATGGCTTTCCGAATGAAATTTCCATTTTCTTCACTTATCTTTATATTCAATCATAATAAAATATAATAATTTAAATTATTATTATAATTATGGTTTAGAGGCCCATCGACACATCGAGGTCATTAGGGCCTTGAAATGTATTGGAAACATAATA
>CABFOV010003255.1:30541-68732 GCA_902141375.1 Timema poppense | reverse complement strand
AACTGTAGGTCCTTCATTTCATCTCACAATCACCCTACCATTACACATTAGCGTAAGTGTGTATAACCCGAACAGGTAGTAATACGTGGTGCTAATAATAATATTAATAAATTGTACTTCTAATCAAATAGTTGATTTAACATATAATTTAGCCTATACCCAAGTATACAGACAACTAAACACATTAGCCAAGCCTATATTACATTACTGAAGTTCTTACATAGGATTTTATCAGCTATTAACTTATCATTAGGGTATCTCTATTTACAAACAAGTATTTATCTATTTTCTTAAGACCAATTATTTTACACAAAGATTTCAACAACTTAAGCTAATAGGCTTTAATAAAGTAATAAAATAATAATTTTAAATAGGATGGATTTCTTATCATTTGCCTAAAAAGATAAAGACCACCTGCAACCCTACAGGTTAATGTTGAACCTTTGAAGGTTCAGGCATAATGTGCGAGCTAATAAAATTTAATTTTACTAGGACCTATATTATAAAACATACAGGCCCAACCTGTAAACTACACTCTGAATGTGTGTGATGTTAAAAAAAAGTATGAAGTTTATGTTTAACCTAGTGCAGGGCAAAATAAAAATAGAAAATTGACTTATTCTACATAAACACAAGGCTATGTTTTGCTAATGATTCTATGAGAGTCATCAATTTAATTTTCAAAGTTGGCCTATTCTTTCTTAATCTCATTCAATAATGATGAAGTAAACATTATTTACTAAAAGGTTTTTAATAAAAAAGGTAAATTTGGATTATGGTATAAAACCATTGTCGGAAATCTGTTGTAAGCTTCCATGCCAGATTAGGTAGCCTAAATGTCAGGATCAGTGAGTTGAACCTAAATATTACCACTTCTGGTTCCGGTTCTAGAAAAATAAATGTTCCTATTCTATTTGGTTCTTAATTAGATTCTGCTTCTGATTTTTTTATATTTATATTTACTAGTTTTATAACCAATACAATATTAGAAAATAGGACATAGGCCTAATATTAAAACTAGAACATAATTCACTACAAAATACAAGTTATTCATACATAATAATAGTTCACTAGCTTGATAATTGCACAACTTTTATAATTCAGGGGCCATTTGAACAGGAGATCATTTTATTTTTGTTTGCCATAACTCTAATAAAAGACTGCCTCTGTGATCAACTGTTTAGAGTTCCTGGCTACAGATCTAGAGGTCCCGGGTTCAATTCCAGGTGCTTACAAATTTTTTTTGAGGTAGTGGGTCTGGCATGGGCTCAGCTCAGCCTTCTGAGGCAAATGAGTAGCTACTTGAATGAAAAAGTAACGATTATGGTCTAGAAAACCGAGATAAACAACTAGACCAGATGACACCCCCACAAAAATTGGCAATTGTATCATCGCTAAAAAACGGGGATGGCCCGATTGCAAGCTGGTGCAATGTAGTTTTATTTTATAACTTTTGAAAATAATTTAATTATATTTTCAAAATAATACATACAAACATTTTAGGTGTATTTTCAATTTATAAAAGATAAATTAGTTAATTATCTATTGCTGTTTTGATGGGTCGAACTAGCTATTTGCCATATCAGGAACAAAAGGAAATAATGTAGATATATAGGTGTGTGTGTGTATATATATATATAATTTAGTTTATTTTTCCAAGAAATTTAAACCAACTATATAATGTGTGTATCAATTAATTTTATGCATAAAAACATTAATTTAGACGTCATTAACATGCTTTTAAAATACTCTTATGTCATTATTCTTGATTTCAATTCAGACATTTTTAATCTTTAATGTTTTGGATATCTTAAAGTCCTTAATTTGTAGACCAAAATAAGAAATGAGTTAGCAGAGGTACAATATATAAACTTTATGTAATTTACCTTAAGAATCATCCTAATAATAACCTTTGTGTCACTCACTCTAGTCAGTTAAATAATTCCACATTGCATAATATTTATTTCAAATATCAAATAATTATAATAATTTTTTATTATTACTACCCCATCTTACTACCCCTTCGGGTTATACACAATTATATTAATAGTAAGGCCATAAAACACTTCTGAACTACACACAATGAATACAAAATTTGGACTACTTATTAATTGATATTTGGAGGCAGAGTGAAAAGATAAACAATTTGTGACACCCCTTTCCCTCCTCCCTCTTTACCCCTCTAAGCAAACTGGCCATCCAACCGCTTAAATTATTTAACTTTTAGGAGTAACACTTTTAAATAAATTTCTTCTTATTTAGCTTAGCCTGCTTGTACAACAGGGCAGGTTCTCATTTCTCAATATTCCCCCTTCTGAGACATGTTTGTTGTCACTCAAAGCCAAGTACATCTTCCTAAGCTCTTAACCTAAAGAGTAAAATGAGAAAACCCTACACATTGGGACAATAATAATTTCTCAAGAATCTGAACTCATTAGTGCGTACTATTAAGTGCTCTCCGATACTTTTGCAGTCCCCTTGGTGAATTAAAGATTTACTAGCCTACTCTCACAAACATTTCTGATAAAGGGGGTGGGGGGAAATCATTTTCAAAATAAAACTAAGTTTCTGAAGGTAAAAACAGATAACCTTTCTTAACCTAAAAATATACATCAATTTCAGTTCTTAAGCATTTCACGTTTTGGGTTCCTTTTCTGGTTCTTAGTGCAAGAGATATAACAGATTTATTTACCGTATAGACGCCAAAAGGGCGTTTGTGATTTTTGGAAAGCCAACCACTTATGTGATCAAAATGTGGCAGCTTTAGTAAAATTCAGTGGTGGAGTTAGGAAATATGACATCAATATAGCCACCATGTTATATTTACATCGAGGCACTACAATGGCTGTAACTTCTTACTGGTTAATCATAGCGAGTTAATTTTTTGTTTGAATTGAAACTAATTTAGTGATAACCAAAGTTTATTATGTCAAAGTTTATGTAATATGTAAGCTTTTGCTGTTTTTTAATGTCAAACTTCAAAAATGGGTATATTCACCATTATATGCATACCACTCCATACAACTAAAAAAGGAGCACATCACCAACAAATGGATACAGTAAAATGATTTATTGAATCATTTGATCTTAGACTATTATAAATCATTACAATCAATGTTTTGCTAAAATTGTATACAGGAAGTTTAAGTTGACTCTTATAGAGGTTGAAAAAAAAACCTCTTTAAAAAAATTCAAAGGTATGCACGCTCTGGATCCTCAAAGTGTTGAAAAGCTGACAACCAGAAACAGTGTTAAAAACTGTTCTGGCATTTCAGCCGAAAAATCCATTTAGAGTCAACAAAATTAGAGGCTATGAAGTGCGGGACATTGAAATAATGATTGAATTTCCACTCATACTGGTACCCCTGTCTTTGGGTAAAATTTGAGATGCAATGTATAAAACAGATAAGAGCAAACTGATGCACAAATTAGAGGGGTATTAAACGTCAAGTAAAGAGAACCCACTGGAAGTTTATGCTCTCATTTATGATGCAATGTTAACAATACCTTGCTTAAAGTTTTCCTAAACCTATGCAGATGTTGCATACAAACTACTGAAAAACATTTTTCTACATTCGCCAAAGAAGCTTATCTAGTTTGTAATGTGTATAAGACTCCAAACATAAAGGATCTTAAGCATTACCATCGTTGTGGAACATATTCTCGGGTGAAATTAAAGTGACGGGACCAGAACAGAAAATTCCAAACAAGCATCAGGAGTCCTTGAGGAACAGCTCATTTAATTAAGTCCACCCTGCTTGGTTTCATTTGCATTGAATGGAAAAAAGAATAAATACATGTGTGCTCTGGGTGAAATACTGTATGTTGGTACAGAAGATACATGCTATTAATATAGCACACTAAACAATGTTATGATCTGCAGACAAATTCCTGGACTAAAGTGTCATCATCAAGAAGCAAACACACGGATAATTTCCTGTATACAATAATAATAAAAAACATTTATCATAATGATTTATAATAGTTGAAGCTCAAGGGATTCAATTAATAGATTCACTATATCCATTTGTTGTTGTGATGTGCTTGTTTCTTAGTGGCATCAAATGGTATGCATGTAAAGGTAAAATACCCATTTTTGAAGTTTTACATTAAAAAGAATTGCAAAAGCTTACATATTGTGTAAAACTTTGACATAATAAACTTTATTATCACTAAATTATCTTCCATACAATTTTTTTTAACTCTTTGTGATTAACCAATAAGAAGTTACAGCCAATGTAATGCCTTGCTGTAAATATGACATGGCAGCATATTGATGACGTCATATTTCATACCCCCACCACTTAATCTTACTAAGACTGTAATATTTTGATCACATAAGGAATTTAAAAAAATGACAATGGCACTTTTAGCAAACAAGGGTAAATAATATCTAGCCTATTTCTTGGACTATCTGGTTCCTAATACTAACTGTTAATTTTATTTGTCGGTTCTAGTGCCGGTTCGACTCCCTGGTCTGGATAGAAGTACTTATTGATCCTAATAAGCCTGATGTATATCAGAATTACTCTGTCTTAAACTAAAAAAAAATCTGATTGAAATCTTAGTTAAAATAAATAATGAATATCTAATAATAATTTATTAAATTGACTAGGAAGGCCCTACTTATATTTGCATTGTAATACATCAATACTTATTAGACAGCCTCACATAATTTCAGATGTATGTTAAGAGTTTTATTCTAGCCTACATTCCATTCTAATTTGTAAATTGCAATTTCACTTTTTATCAAATGTATTTGATTTTCAGCTGTCTTCCAAATTATCCAGAGTATCCGAGCAGCCTAAGTGTTTGACGTTCACTGGGCCAACATTGGATGGCATAATGACAACTACTTTACATTAAGCACAGAATGAACTGAAAGGCACAAAATATTTTTTTTTTTAATTGTTATAAAAATATGAAGTTTATAAAGTAAAACATATTCTGTTGGTGTTCTCAGAAGTTCAGATTAGATTTATCAAAAATTAATTAGAACAAATATTCATATCATTTTCTTATGTAATTTTTAAATTCATATATGTTTTTAATACAAAGTGTTATTTAGCTTATTTATAATCATCATAGCATTTAATTTTTGTACTGAACATTTACTCTAAAATTGTAATATGGTACCAGGACCACTAAAATACTTTAATTCCTTTCATTGCATTGGGTTTATGTCATCCATGGTGCAAGTTGTTATAATAAACTAAGATGGGTGTGGATGTTTTTGTATACATATTGTACATACACACATTTGATTTTTATCAAGAGTTTGTATAATTAGACTGCAAGATAGTAAGTATATTATTTTCTTTGTAACTGACAAATCATTCCAAAGAGATTCCTTACAAATTTCAAATGTAATTCAGATGCCTGTTAAGGTATGCATTTGATGTGCTAAGAAATAAAACTTCTTTAGTAAAATTTGTTTTGTATTTTTATTACTGCATATCAGTTTACTTGAAACCTTGATGAGTATTGCTTTCAAATATGTTGTGCTGTAACTAAATATAAATGTTCTTAGTTATTAGCCTTTAAACATAAAACTGCTTTATTGTTGGTCTTAAAATTCTATACATTTTAAAGAATTACTCTATAATTTGATATTAAATCCTCATAATATTTTTCAAATAAGATACAGTTGAAAAATAAGCTGATAGTAAAAATATTGTAGAGGGCTACTTGTTAATTTGTACAAATGGCAGTAAAACAGCAATAAATGAGTTAATGGGTTTGTAGAAAGCTCTTGGTAACTGATGCACATATGGACCCAGCCCTAAAATAAGTTGTTTATAATTGAGTATATGTATGATGAATGTAACCATCTGTTTTAGGAATCATCAGTTTTTTCCCTTACTGTGTCGAGGTGTCAGATTAGAAATAATTTGAAGCACTTAATAATAGGCTATTTATTGTAAATTATATTTAATCATTTGATGATCTGACACCTTATGTCAGTCAGTAGCGTGTCACTCTACTGAGCTTAGGGTACCAGGTTTGACTCTCGGCATGGCCGAAAAGAATATCGTTGGTGAAATGTGAGTTTATCCTTTAACAGTGATGAATTAACAGCTGGGGACTGGATGGTGTGCCTGTTCTAGTCTTAAGTTAGATTACAAGGTATATGAAGCTACGACAGGCTTAGCCAGCCTGTAGTGTAAAATATATGGATTGAATAAAAAACTGGCCCATGCCACAGGCTGGAAAAAGTAATGGATGTAAAGTAAATTTAATCATTTGATGGTATAGTTCTTAAGTCCATAATGTATATAAACAAATGATGAAAAAGGAACTCAAAATGATGTATGTATTATTAATGTGGGGAAAGAAGGTTTAGTTAATGTTACATATTTTGTAAGTTAATATTTAATAAAAATTTGTGTTCTAGTGATAACACACTCATAAGATGTTTTACTGTCACCAGTACATCAATGAGATAGTTCTGGAAATTTGGTTGCATCACAGCTTTTATGGACTGTTGCTAGCAGGGCTGAAACTTGTTCTAAAACTGATTTATTTCTCCACTTTGAAAATATATATTTATTTAATTCTCATTTTATAAACTTAGTTTTTTTAGCTTTGAGTGTTATAAGCTGTGTTCACTATTTTTCAAACAATACAATATTGGAAAATATCTTTGGAAGTTTTTTTAGCACTGCATCTTACTATTCGTTCAGGTATGTACTAACTACGCTGAGACTTTTAGGGGTAAGGAAGTTACATTAATAGGAAGTGTACTCAGTCTGTTCAACTTGTATGGAGAGGGCCTGGTCGGGGATGCCCTAAAGGGATGTGGCAATTTCAGAATAGGAGGACATGTAATCAACACAATAAAATAAGCAGATGATTTAGAATTGATGGTCAAAAATGAAAAAAGAGTTGCAGGAAATGATAGGCCATCTGGTGGAGATAAGGAAAAGATATGGCCTGGAGATAAACATTGAGAAGACAAAAGAGATGCAGATGGTAATTTAAAAAAATGAAGAGGTGTTGAAAATCAAAATTGGAAACCAGGAGTTGGAAAACAAAGAGCAGTTCAAGTACCTGTTAAGTGTGCTGACAAAGGATGCCTACTGCACCAAGAAATTTAGATCGAGAACCACCATGGCCAAGGACACTTTCAACTAGAAGAAGTTACTGCTGACCAGCAAGATGTAAAAGAAATACTTGGAGAGCTTTGAAATGTGGTGCTGGAGAGTACTTAAGAAACAAGGTGACAAATGAAGCTGTAAGAAGAATAGGTGATAAAAGGACTATTTTGGGTGTGATTCTTCAATACAAAGAAAAACTGGATTGCACACATCTTTTGGAGGAACTATCTTGTGCACGACGTCATAGAAGGAAAGATTGAGGGAAATAGGAGCTTATGCAGGAGGATTCAAATATTGGATGACTTGAAGGAAAGAAGAAGATTCTTGGAACTGAAGGAGGAGGCAGAGGACAGGGCACGTTGGCAGTCGAGTCTACTA
This sequence comes from Timema poppense, assembly GCA_902141375.1. Lineage (NCBI taxonomy): Eukaryota > Metazoa > Arthropoda > Insecta > Phasmatodea > Timematidae > Timema > Timema poppense. The sequence goes on along the minus strand of CABFOV010003255.1, from coordinate 61,257 downwards.
CAAGAGTAGTGCCTTATACCATGGGGCCACCAAAGCAGGTTTTGGTTGTTATTGATTTATTCATATAGGGTAATTTTATGTTGTTAATGATTTATTCATATAGGGTAATTTGATGTTAGTGGAAGGCTAACTAAACTGGGACAGTGAAGAGAGACAAAATGGTAATATCAACTAAATTTTATTTATTTGAAGTACCATATTTAAAGTTAACTCTTTGAATCTACTGATGATATCACTGCATGATCTATAAACTAAGACACAACATCCAGCATCCTGCTTGTTAATTCACCACTGCAAAAGGGTAGCTTCAATTAACCAATGATACATTTAAGCCATAACTTAAATTGAACCCGGGACACTTGGTTCGATAGAAAGATGCACTACAGACCAAGTTAAAGCATCAAACAACAACCATAAAAAATATTTCAAAGTAATTCAATACAAGTTATACCAGACTAAACACCCCATTTAGGGTTTAGGGGGTCTGAAATCAGGATTAATCTTGGGTATGTATTGATACCGGTAATATTAAACTACTGGCTGTTTCACAACTGAGGGGAATTGGGTACAAGATTACGTTTGAACCAGAAAATGTGTCAAAAGTCCAATCTTTTACATTCTTAACTTGGGGAAAACTATGAAGTTTTCTAATTTTAAAATTTTGTTTTGTTTTTTAAAATATCATTACTAAAATTGTTTCACTGGTCTCAATTCAACTGTTTTCTAATGAATACAGAAAACCATACCACTACTCAACTGGTTAAAGATGTATTACTTACCCAATTTACTTGCCATCCATGTTGTCTTATGGAATTTAGAGGCCGTAGGCCCTCCTGTTTTTTTAAGAGCCCATATTTTTTATCACAATTATAGTAACTTTTTTAACTTTTTACATTAATTAGAGGGTAGTTGGATGAAGGCATTAAGAACCACACCAAAAATTAAAACATATCCAGTAAACTTAAAAATTTTATGGGTGTCAATAAGTATAAAAGGTTGTTTTTTTTCAATATTCTTTGACTTTTTACTATATTCCAGGTAAGTTTGAATGTATGTTGTGACAAGTTATGAGACCTTAAATCACTCAGTATTCTTGTCATATCTAGAGGCTAAATCATAGTATATATAATAGCTCTAAAATTAATGTTAGTTTTGAATAGAAGATAAGATTTGAAAATGGGATGTTTTTATACATAAATTGCTCTAAGCTGCTGAACATTCATAGACTTTTTCATGCGCCTATCAAAATAATATTTTGTTTTTATAACTAAAATGTATTCAAAGGTACTTAGCTTACAACGATTTTTGAATATTTTAAAACCAGCTTCAGTGACAGAAAGGTTCAAGGCGCCTCACTTGCTTGGACTCAGACTGCCGATGACGGGGAGATTGAGATTCATTGTTGGATGTACTGAAGGTGGTATTTCTTAAATGGTTTTCCAATTTCACTCCATGCAAATGTATGTTCACTTCTTATAAATATAACCTTCCTTATCCCGTAACCCATTAGCAACCATCCAACAGGGGTAGTAAAACGTGGTGCTAAAAACAAAATATACTTTAAAAATAATAAATTACATGAAAAAGTATTAATGATTATACCACTTTTTTTTACTGCATTACTTTCAAAATTAGGTTTCAGTATTAAATTTAATTTACTAGAATGAAATAGAAATTAGGGGGGAATTTGTTATACACCTGTTTGTTTGGTAAAGGTGTACTCTTGCAATGTTGACCTGTGGTAGCGCTGGTTAGTTTCCGCAGTGGGAGGAGGTGTTAGGTTGGCTTTGAGGTTGGGTAGTGGTAGTCTGTTTTTGTTGGCAGTGGTTGTGTTTCTTCTGACCGAAGCTTTGGGTGTAGCCCATTGGTGAGACGACCAGGAGGGGGAGGGTTAGATTAGTTGGGTAAGGAAAAGGGTAGCTTGGTGAGCTGGTGGGTAAGAAGGTGAGAACAGCTTGGTGCAGGAATCCATGGTGAGCCGTTTAGTCAGGATGTGAAGACAGCTCGTCAGAGGAGACTGCGGTGAGCTGGGGTCAGGATGTGAAGACAGCTCAGCGTAGGAGACTGCTGTGAGCCGTTGGGTCAGGATGGGATGACAGCTCGGTGTAGGAGACCACGGTGAGCCATTGGCTAAGGATGTGAAGACAAAAGAAGACAACCAAGTAATGATCATGTGTTTATTCCCTGAAGAGTGGTGTTAACCCACTGATGGCTGGACAACGACTGGTCTTGGATCCGCTCACTCCCTCCTTTTATCTACTCCTCAGCATGGTCGTTCGGGAGGACTCAGTCCTGGGCGTTTGGACCCCTAAGGGTAGCATAGTGGGAGGGAGGAGGTTGGCGTGTTATCAAAGGCGCAGACTAGGGTAGTTGGCGGAGATAGCCGGTTTTGGCCGACCAGTGTCGAAGCTAATCACTGGTAGGTAAGGAGGGATCATATAGACAAGGAGCGTAGCAAGTGGTGGTAATGCAAGAGGACGATTGTAACATACATAGAGAAAGGGGAAGGGGGTAACAAATTAATTATAACTTTGCCAAAAACCACAATAACACAATAAAGTCACCATAAAATCAATTAATTTACAGCAAGAAGGACAATAAGAGAAACATTCTTTATGTAACTAAATATTGCTAACAAGTACAAGGTACAACAAAGATATTTTTTCTTTAAATGACAGATTCGGCGAGTACGGATATGTCCAGCACTACCCAGAGTGTAAGGGAAGCACATGAGGCAGTTTACCCAGGGTATTGGTTCTCGAGGCCTTCAATCACTCAACTATTTACATTTCACAGAAACAAATCTCATGCAGTCACGGCACACTTGCATAAAAAACAGTTTTGGATCTGGTTTTTTAAGTCATGTCAAGATAAAAATAATCTAGCTCAACATTTTAAGGAAGCTTTTATAATTTTGTCCAAGCACATAGTTTTATTATTTTATACTAACATAATATTCAAACACTAAACTAAATTAGTTTTTGTGTATCAGGAGTCCCCCAAAATTCTATCTACCCAACCCTATGAACCTTCGGGTGGCCCTGTTTATGTCACCCTGTAAATTATAAGTAAGATCTAGACAAAGATGTGGTGTAAAAATGCTGAGTTCCTATTTAGCTGTGTGGCAATAAGCATGGAAGTAGCAAAATGTCAAAAATTCAAACTCCTATTCAATTCCATTGAAACTTTATTGCTCATATCGGTAATTGAAAAAAAAACAACCTTTTTTAATTGTATAGTAGAAGATTAATATTTTAATTTTATATTTGCTTATTTTTACTTTTCTAAGAGGCTCTGGTGCTATCTGTGGGGTGAGGCGGGCTCTTAAGGTGGGGATGTACGCTACGCTCATGGTAGACATTCAAGAACTGTTGAGCTCACCACGCGAATAATATTAAACTGTTTTAGTGAAGAATTATTTTATTTATTATTATCTAATAAGGTATTGCTATAAAGAAAAATACTGCAAAGGCACTGCACTGCACTCTCATTCCCTACACTCCAACTTTAATCAATGTAAGTTGGGGTTAATTGGGTCTTTAATCACTTAGTAAACCAGGGTTATAGCTCATATGGACATGTGAGATAGTCAGATAATTTGGAATTATTGTCAGAAACAACAATGAGCACTAGTAGACATTTTTGCAGTCAGAAATATTAATGTCAGTATACCATATTGTGTATGAACACAGCCCCTGTATAGAGGGGAAAATATCAGACAATTTAATTTTAATGAGTCCACTATAGACTCTGTCATAGTGAGTTACTGGACACAGGAAAATCATGAATACGTCGATGGTAATGGCATCAACATTTCATGCCGAAAGTTTCTTATGTGGGTATCATTTTCAATACATATTTGAATTATCTTTGTAAATAGTTAATATATTAAGTAGGGTAGTTTTAATTAACTTCCTTTGTGAATTTTGTCCCTCTAAACAGTTATTGTTCTCTGAACTGCACACAAGCCATTATCATGCTCTAGTCAGAGGCTCAGCCAGATTTTTTTTTTCTACGCCATAGGGGATGTAGCCTAACTGTGGTAGCTTTTGTCCAAATCATCCAACAAGAGATGACAAAGAATTATTTTTTAATGCTCCTCTTGAAGCGATTTAATTTTTTTTTAAACCATAGTTTGAGTCACTAGCCTAATAGTCAATGCGTTGAGGATGAATACACAATTACATATTTATTACAATTTAAGGATGGTTTTGGAACTCCGTCTTCTTTTTATATGACCCTGTTTCAACCACATACCTTGAATTTGTCTGTAAAGCAGTTTCCTGGATGGTTCATCCCGCATAAGAATATAGGCAACTTGTGATACATCCGAGCAATGCGGCGCACATTATCATTACTGGCAGGCTTAGTTGAGTGAGACCATGCCTGATTGTAGTATGTATCTGGTGGTCACAGTTTGATCTATAATCGGGTTCTCTGGAAAACGTTTTTAGCTATACATTGAGGTTCAGACAGATTTATTCCCTCAGATATTCAACTGAAACTCGTGCTATTTAGTTATAAATGTACCAGTATTTTCTTCTGACAAGAATATTTAAAATCTTCAGTCTATCAAATTTAGTAATTTAACTAGTTACAAATGAATTTAGAAAGTAAAACGAAAGTATCTTTACCACTGGCTTAGCATCAACTTTGTTTTTAAAATTTATTTTTAGAACCATATAAAGAAATGACAGTTTAAATTACTTGGCTCTGACCAAGATGGTTGTATTTATTTTATTTAATACTTTAGCACCGCATCATACTTCCCGTTCGGGCTATAAGTTTATTACTAATTACACTAATGGGTTAGGAATTGGCAAGGTTGAATTTAGAGGAAGCGAACCCACATATGCTTGGAGGGAGGGTAGAAAACCATTTAGGAAAACCCACCCCAGTTCACCCAACCGAGATTCGAACCTTGATTTGCCCGTCCTAGGCAATCTAGCTCAACACGAAACTAGCGCGTTATCTACTTACGCCACCGAGGCGGGTAGGATGGCTGTAAGCTGTAAGGGAAACATGAAGGTGGAGGTTTGAGTGACGCCTGGAGTCTGATTTGGATGCTGAGTGGTTTTACATCCATCTCTAATGCGGGACTTGCACGATCAATAATATTGACAATACCTGTTCATATTGTCAATAATATTGACCGTGTAAGGTGAAAAACTGGATTTACGGTCGATATTGATAGAGTTTTGAAGAAAATCTGGATTTTCTGTTTTTCGGGCATCAATACTGGAAAGTAGAGGGGATAATTGTCAGTATTATTGGCCGTATAGGGGCGAGCGTCAATATTTCCATCAATACTCAGTTCAGTTCAAGTCTCACTCCTGTGAAGGTAACAATGACCGACCCCATTACAGACGATTTAGTCCTTGGGAACGATGAAGATATTGTTGGAATGGGATGGTACACAGAGTCAAGAAATAGGTGGATGCACTCAGCAGACTTCTGCTAATTCCACAGCTTCAACATCTTCAATGCTTCCCCCACCATCACCTCTTCAAACTCCTCGAAACAAAAAACAAACAAACAAGAATGCAAGGTCCAATCTCGAAGCAAAACGAGCTTTTACAAAAAGCATGTACCCTTTTGGAAACCTCATTGAACCCTGACAGCAACATTCGGACTATATCTAAAGCTCGGGGAGAAAAATTGCTGACTTTGGAGTCTAGACAAAGAGCTTTCGCAGAGAAAGCAATAAATGGCATCCTTTTTGAAGCAAGCTTGGGGACTCTTAAACGCGACTTCGTTAAAATAAATGTGGAACATGAACCTCCAAGAAGCTCAGGTAATTCGCAGGGTACTAGTTCCTCATAATTCTCGACATTCAACTACAGTACTTCTTCCCCACCTGTGACGACCCTACCATTCGAAATGAGCTTACAAACAGAGGACATCTCCTCACTTTTTCAGAACTTTAAAGGGTGAGTGTTGGCGGTTCTGAAGTATTTGCTCAACTTCAGTTTCCTTCAACAAAACTATATAAGAATATTCTTCTCTTTTTTTCAAACATCCCTACATCCAACTTTGCGTTTCACTCGACGAGTAGTTCCAAGCGCCAAAATAATAGATATGCAACCTTTTATGTGGTTATCCATGTTTTGGAAGGACAAAACCCAGAAACAACAGAATTAACCACACAGATTCCACCTGCTTGTACGCATAAAGAGAGGTACTGTACACATTTATTGACAAAAGTATTGTCAATAATTTGATCGTGTAAGTGGGGCAAGTTTGAGAATGGTTGGCACGAGGATTGACGGTTGTATTGTCAATACTGATATTGTCAATATTATTGATCATGTAAGGCCCGCTTAAGAGAATTTCCTCTTGATTGCTTTCCTTAAATCTACACCTTTGTATAAAGACTCAAACTCTTGTGTCAAACGCAACAATCAAACGTTGTTTTAGCACCGCAGAGTGTACGCACATGAACTAACTACGCTATCTAGTTGGATATGAGTAAGGTTGAATTTAGCTGAAGTATATTTACATTTGCGTGGAGGGAGAGTGGAAAATAATTTTAGACGTCATCGTTGTTGGAAAACACAACTGTACAAAAATATAAAAGGTTCTGAATCTTTTCAAATTTAAAGTGTCAACAAATAAGTGGACTATATTATAACTTCACGCGGATCTCCCCTACTGATTTTGAGTATTTAATAAGATAAATTGGACCAAAAATATCAAAACATGATCCGTTAATGAGATCAGTCATTTCATTTCAGTAGTATTGTTAGTTAAGAATAATTAGTATTGTAAATAATAGTTATGTAGTAAGCATGTATGTGATCAATACCTTTCCCAGTACCCTCGCTATTTTTTGCCCTGCCCTTTTCTCTTCAATACGATGCTAACAAACTTTCATTTTTTCTTTACAATCCTTTGCATCAATATTCATAGAAGTATTAATTTCTAGCCAAGCATCATTATTCATATTTTTTGGTAGTAATCTGAATGTTTTGGGTTCCACAAAGTATCTTTTCTTTTGTCTATCTTGATAAATTCGAGCGGTTTCTCTTCCCTCCACATATTCGTAACTTTAAGAAGTCAGTCTAAGTAAGTAAAGGAAATAAGTGGATTTCGATAAGTAAATCAAAACAAAAAGAAATTAAGTAAGTAAACAGACCACCACTCTCAATTCGCTCATTCACCACGAATCACGTTCAAACGTACACTGCGAGCACCTTTATGTTCGCTCCATAAACCGACACCCGACGGATCAGAACGAACCTCAGCGCGAGCATTACACTACACGCTCAGTGTGCGTCCAAACGAAGGAATAGCGTTACATCACAGCATCGATTACATTACACGCTAAGCGGGGTTTCCACATGCAATAATTAATGGCGCCCCTAATCATAGCGTCAGTAAAGTAAAAAGCAGTTGAACTTTTTGGCGCCAGTATCTTGTTTGTTTGTAAACAGTGTTTAAATTGCTAAGAGTGTTTTTACGAACGATGGCGAAACTAGCAAAGAAATGGTCAACAGAACATATAATAATGTGTTTTGTATTTAATTGGAAATATAGTTCAACAAAAATATAAACTTATCTTGTGTCATTCACAAATGATTATAATATGCTTCTGGGTCTCTTGAATTAAAGTACGCGACGTACCCAAATCATCTCTACGTGAAATACATTCACGAACCCATTATTTATGTTTTCGCTTCTTTCTTTTTATTATTTTCTGGAGTTCTGAAGACAGGATTTGTACTACGACATCAATACTTGCATTAACTACGGCAGTTGACACCACGTTGAATGCTGCGCCAGTAGAAAACTGATTTGATGAATGTGGAAACACAAACTGGCGCCATTAAACTGGCATACTCCTGGCGCCAATAATCATTGCATGTGGAAACCCTGCTTTACACCCGTCTCTACGCGGCTTTACATAACCACATTTCCCACTGGGATACTTATGTAGCGTCGCTGAGTCGAATCATTCTTGTTTTACACCCATTTCAGTGCTCGAGTAATCTCCCTTCAATACCAGTAAGAGTCGAATGAATCGAGGAGTCGAGTTTTTCATCCTTAGTGATCACTCTTTCCTTTCAATACAAGCCGTAAGGCGTCACTCTCGCAATGGGCTTGATTGCCAACGACGGGGAGATCGAAGATCGAGTCTCGGTCTAGCGTATTGAAGGTGGTATTTTCTAAATATTTCCTCACTCTCCCTCCATGCAAATGCGTATATCATTTCTCTAAATCAAACCTTCTTCATCCCCAACACATTTGCGTAGTTAGTACATATGTGTATAGGCTATAGCCCAAATAGTGACAAAACAAAATATCTTGTTTGTATCCGTGCCCTACATCCTACTACCCGTCCGGCATAGCCACATATTTGCACTATCAGGGTAAGGATGATAAAAGTATAGTTGAGACATATAGCTTCATATACATGGACGGAGAGTGGGAAATCGTATAAAGCCACCTTAGAACACGTGGCAGGGATTTGGAGCATAACCTTCCTGTCATCGGCAGACCAGTTAAAACGAGACTGACTTTTTTTTTTTGTCCCTGTGTCCACCATTGTAGGTAATAAGATTCTTGTTTTTATCAACAAATACGACTAAAATAAGGCTTCAAGATGTTTACCAAAAGAGTCTGGTTTGACCTCGCTTTTTTTGTCTTTTCTGTAATTGGCTGGTTTGCAGCCAATGAGAAGGTTTGTCTTTAGCCAGCTTTTGGTTGAGAGCCAAGTACAAACTTTAAAAATTGTTTAGTAACATACTTTAACTTTAATACGCGTCATTTATCGGTGTCGGTAGTAGGACGATAATGGCCAGTGAACATTTGAAGGTAAGAAATTGAAAAGTTTTTGTATTTTTTAATCTTCTAATGTGCAATGACTGAAAATCAAATCAAAACTGGCCCACATAAGATATTCCAGAGCTGTATTTAATGGAGTAACAAGGTTTGGAATTGAACATAGACCCTTAGACAAAAAACTTTAGATTATACATATTTTCCACAGTATGTGGACGCTATAAACAAAATGTATGTAATTTGGGGTGTTCACCGTGCATTTCTTAACAAACTGATTATTCATCACACGACTTTTTTTTACAATTAACTTAATTCTAGAAAAAAAACACTACACAACGGCTCTGGGATTATAATCATCACTATAAAAAGAAAAGCCTCGATTTAGTCAATGTTAATTTGTTTGACCATGTCAGGAATCAAACCCAATACTTTTGGCTTGGTGTAGACACACATCTAATAAGGTTTAGGTCAGAGTAATTATAATCTTAAACATCAATTTTGTCAAGTTGTAAACAAGCCAGTGTTGACATTTATAACCAGCCCGTTGTGTGTTTGATGTTAAGTTTCAACAGTAACAAATAAAAAAGTAAGTTTTCTCTCTTTCGTATCACTGCATTTTTGAGCGGTAGCAAGGTTATTAGTTAATCTTATCACTTATCAGTTTAATTGAACAAGAGTTACGGCGTGTATTCTTGGCACTTTGGAATGGAGATGTGACCAGGGAAGAATGTAGCAGCCAACCAGTATTGGTTGACCTTGACAGGAGCAACTCCAGCAACTCCAATAAAGATCGAGTTTGTCCACTTTTAATTCAAATAAACGTAAAGCTCAAACGATAACTTATGGTTGTGCAAGAGACTAGTCTCACAGCTTGTGACCGAGATTCTACCAGTGGCGGCTCGTAGCTAAAATTAGTGGGGGTGCTGCTCTAGAAAATGTTTAGCCTTTGTTTTAAAATTGTGTAAAAGGGAAAAAACATGTATAAAAAGAAAATTTATTCAGGAACTTGATAAAATCTTAACAAAAAAAACAAAACTTTTTTACTTACTTTAACTTAAATTGTTACAGTTCAAGCTTGATCTATTCATTTAAAAATGAAATCCATTCTTCTTGTTTTAATTTGCGCAAAAAGTTCAATAATGTTCTCCTTGATCTCTGGATGACAATGGAGGACATTTTTCTCCATTGAAAGTACTGCATGCGCATTTAGTCTTTCTATTAAATAAAATAACTGAAAAAAAAAGAATCAAATAGAATATCTGGAAGCAGAATAATAATCTAATTCTACACTCTTCTACACTTTATCACATTCAAGAATATGGTACACGGTTTTTAAGCACAACACACGCTGAGTAAAAAAAAACTTCTCCTTCCACCATCACGCCAGAGCCGGCACTGTGAAAGCAACAATGCTCTCTCTCTACCTGGCAGTCTCGCCTTACTCCCCACCCCCTCCTATGGGCGCATGCGCACAACAATCAAACAACACGTCAATGGCACTGTGAAACGCACAGTTTCATACAAAGATGTTTGTATCTTTTTCATAAACTGGGGGATGCTACTGAAGTACTGACATTAAGCTTAAGGAATATATATTGCACTACAAAAATAAATAAAGAATTAAAGAAGAAAGGACTCATTATATTAAATGCTATCGATAATATAAAGTGGAAATAGGGAATGCTGCAGTTCCGCAGTGCCTATACACGAGCCGCCACTGGATTCTACACATTGTTTCGTTATACCAATGTTAACAAACATGTCTTGAATGAGACTGATTATATTGCCAGGGCTGGGGTTCAAATCCTTCAACCCCCTCCTCCCATCCCCCGAAAGTTGACGAAAATACTGCCTTAATTACGGTTTAAACAGAACCAAGAATTACGAGTAGGGTATATTATAGCTTGTAGCCACCATTGTTATGTTTAAGAACATTTTTAAAAATAGAATGTATTTGTGAGTGGGCTATCCAAGAGTCACCCCGTGGTTAGGGCATTGGCGTACTAAGCCAAAGGTTCCGTCTTCAATTCCTGTGTCCAGGTGTCATTTTTCAATTTAAAGAATATGATATTTAGATGTGGTTGTAGCCGTAATCAACAATTAATAAAAAATATCTTGGCTATTTAATCCGTCGCGATCTGTGAATTTGTACAATTGTCATTGTTCTATTGGCAGCATAAGCAAAGCCCTTCCGAATCGAAGGTGGCTGCGATATCTGATAGCTCGTGATCTTAATCGATCACTCATATGTAACTGACGATTTCCAAACGTCCATCATAGACTCTGCATTAAAATATGAGTGAAGACAACCCTGCGCATGGGATGACTCTCGGATGGTTCAGTGGTGAGAGCCCGTATCCCGTATCCAGTTGTAGATTTTGACTCCTAAGATTATGATATTTTGATGCAACTATAACTGTTATCAACAAATATATTAGCATGGGTTTTTAATTGATCATAAAAATAAACACTGCGTAGCTTGTAGAGTAATTTAATATGCTACATCTTTCTTTGCCTGCGGCGCGGCGGTTGGGTGGTTGTGTCTGCCAAATCCCCCCTGAAATGTTGTCTTGATTACGACCTTGTATATTGTGCAATTTTCTCATCAGCATAATTAAATAACAAAGTGTTACCTACTGCATGTATTCACATTGAATTTAAATTAGTTGAATTGGAGTACTTTAAACACAAAATTAATAATTATTAAACTACTTTGTATTCGCGTGTATTCTGCTTTTAAATACAAGTAAAATTACATTTGTAATTAGTTATTTGCTATCTCAGCCGTAATCAAGATGATTAATGCGATGTGCTCCGACCTCATGAACAGCGTTCACACGGTTCGATTTTAGTTGATCAGCTTGATTAACAGCAATCTAATGGAAATTACCGCGTGAACCTATATTTCAGTTTTTGTTGATCAACTTTAGTTGATTCCACAAAAGCTTGACCTAGTTAAACTTTTGTCGTTCAAGTGGTGAGTCATCACTGATTTTCAGTCAAGTTGAAACGTATTTGAACCATGTGAGCTATTGCCAGTCGACTTATCATTCGATATCGACGCGTTATTGCTGTGTGGTGCTTGCATAAATTCAATAATAAAATGTCTCAGAAGTGGTCTGAAAGTAATATGTTCCAATTTATAGATTTATATCAAAAGCATGACTGTCTGTGGAATTTCAAACTAGATACTTATAAAAATAAGGATGCGTGGGACAGTGTATTCTGCATCCTCCACAGCAAGTTCTCGCCCAAAGTTTTCTGAAACTCTTAGTTTATTTTCTTCTCAAAATCCAATTCCTAGCCCCAAAACGGCATTATTTAAAAAAGGTTTTTGTCAAACTCCAATAAAAAATGCCTCAGTTCTCTGTTCAATAACTCACAAATACAGTAACCCCAATGGCTTCTTTGGTGCTGACTGACAGCTCACAGCTGGCGGCTTTGAAAAGTTACCAGACCAAATTATGTATCCCTACGCCGAACCAAATGATTCTGCAAAAACTTGTGTTTAGCAGCTGTCACTTCTGACAGTCAACATTTAGGTATATACCTAAATGTTGACTGTCAGACGTTATCTGTGAGCTGTCAATTAGCACCAAAGAAGCCATGGGGCTACTGTAGTTACTATAAGCGCACTAATAACTTCATTCGGTGCCATTTTATTTGTAACTCTCTAAAACGATTGTCGAAACGTGTGAACCAAAAGCTTAGACAATTTTAGTTGCTCAACTTAAATCGAACCGTGAGAACGCGGCTTTAGGCGGGTATCCAGTTGTTGCGTCTCAGCGTATCGTGTCACCGTTGCGTATGAGTGGAGACGGGAAATCGTTGCAAAGTGGCGTGTCAAATGTGATCAAAGAAACGCAACGGGCCCGATCGGTCATTTGTCGCCGTCCCATCAAAGGAATGTTAAGGTACTAGGTTGAGACGTATGTGGATGGGCTATCATTTCACCGAGTTGCACGCTCATTCCTGTCGAGGGACACCCAGCGGAAACCTTGTGTAGAGATTTGGTTTTTGTTAGTACGGTTTTCTAAACTTATTGTTGTGATATATATATATATATATATTTTAGACTCAATGGAGTGAAGTAAGGAGGAGACCATATGGTTTATAAAAACATACAAATAGCATTTTGTTTAGAAATGTTGGACTCAATTGAAGATAACAAAAACTCAAAATCAGTTGGGTGCATCCTAGTGAAATTTGTGTATAATCCATTGACAGACTGGAAATTTAAGTCAGCCAATAAACTTGTTCCAATGTACACCTCCATGCTTTCTTACAATTTTGACACCCACTAACGCAGTGACTTTCGTTTCTTTTTTCAAAATAGAATAATGAATAAAAATGTAAGAGGCTGCTGCTATTTACGGAGATGTGCTCATTGCTGCAGAATAACTAGAACTGAACACTCAAGTTCGATACGTAGTACCATGTCCTTCGTTTTAATATGGATACGTAGTGATGATACGACAGTGTTGCACCGTATCGTATCACTAAATGATACACAACGATGACACGATTCGCGGATACACATTAATGGATACCTGGCTTAAAGACTTTTGTGTGGCTCTAATGCTGATGGTGTCGAACACTTTGTTCTTGACCAAGTTTTAATTTAATAACCCCTTGAAAATAATAGTTTATTGGAAATGTATCAAATGAAGTAATTGTGCCGTAGTATTTGTCTGGTTTCGGGAACGAGTTTGCGTCTCAGGATCCGCGGTGTCCTGATGCCTTGCCTCTGGGCCAAAACAACCCGCAACACTGCCCCTATGGGTTATACGCAGAGCAGATCTCCGGAACAGCTTTCACAGGTAAATTAAAATAACACTTCACAGCGGCTTTCCGTTCACATTTGACAACTAATTGGCTTCTGTTTGCTTGGTGTGGTGATTTTGAGCACATTTCACTTTATTGTTGACTGATAAACCTAACAGATTTAACTTATGTACAAATATAGATAATATTCCAGTTGTTTATTGGCTATTAGGGTGGTATTTATAATAATATTTCTGATTTTTTTTGTTACTTAACCAAATACATTCGATTAGGGTTGAAGTTTAGAACGTCTTTCAGTGATTTGTTTTCTACCTAACAATACACATTCAACTAGGGTGGTATTTTAGAAAGTCTTCCAGTAGTTTGTTGACTACTAAACAAAACTCATTCAACTAGAGAATAATTTTAAATAGTCTTTCAGTAGTTTGTTGACATTAATAAAACGCATTCAACTAAGACGGAATTTCAAAGTCTTCCAGTGGTTTGTTGACTACTAAGCAAAACGCATTTTTCTAAGATGATATTTTAAATAATTTTTCCGTTTCAGTTGCTTGTTGACTACTTAACAAAACACATTCAATTAGGGCGGAATTTTAGAAAGTATAGAAAGTATTGACTGGTAGGTGGGTACACTGGTGCAGCCAGGATTCGTTTGGAGGGAGTGAGGTGGTTTAGTTTCACTGACCAACTAAGCGGGGTCCAATGGTTTTTCCTTCGGGAAAATTTAAGAACTGCAAAATGCAAACGCATCAAAAGAAATACAATAATATCCTAAATAATTTAAAATCCATAAAAATGGTCATAATTCTCTAATTATTTTGACTATTAAGTTTTTATGAATAAATTTTTATTTATGCATACTGCTAGTTTTAATAAATTGTAATTTGGAAATTTAATTTATAAAATTATTTTATGAGCTAAAATCTGAAAATTCAAATAAGCAACTTGCACTAACTTTTAACTCTCAAAATCACTTTTGTAACTATTCACTCTAGTCTTATGTTAATTTTCCTTGGCTTCATAGAAAGTTCATTGAGAAAAATCATATCTGGCCAGAACTGGTCCATATCTGGGGCAAATCTGACATTCCCAGATTTGGCCAGTTCCACTTCTGGGCCAGATCTAGCATTTTTCCACATGGGTCCATAACTGACACCTCTGGATGTATGTACATGAAGCCCATTAAGTCTTCATTTGTAGAGTTTCTCATGTATGATTTCAACAGCATTTGGGATGAGAAAGAGGTAGGTGGGTAGCAAGGTCTGAGGGATTTAAACCCAGAACCTCTTCACCCTCCCGTGGATGCACCAGTGGGTGGGTAGGTACTTAACAAAATAGGAACATTTAAATAAGGCAGAATTTTAGAAAGTCTTCCAGAGGTTTGTTGACTACTGATACTAAACAAATTAACGCATTAAATTAAGACAGGATTTTAAATACCAGCAATATTTCAGTTGTTTGTTGACGCCAAATAAAACACATTAAATAGGACGTAATTTAATAAAGTATTTCATTGGCTTGTTGACTCCTTAACCAAACACAACATTTTATTAAGGCGGGACTTTAGAAAGCCTTCTAGTGGTTTATTGACTGCTTAACAAAACACATTAAACTAAGGAAGAATTTCAGAAAGTCTTCCTGTGGTTTGTTGAATACTAAACAGAACACATTCAACTAGTGTGGGATTTTAGAACCTCTTTAAGTTTTTTGTTGAAATTCAATGGCTATAATATGCTTACTTGGTAACTGAGATTTTTAAAATAGTTTAAGGCTGTGTAATAAACTTATAAATTATTTTTAATATCCTATTTATTTATTTGAAAACTACTTTGCCTTTGAATTTAAACTCTAAAAAATTCATGGGTGGATTAAATGCCAGGCTCATCAAATATGGTTTGCTGTTAGTAAGGAGGTTGAGGTTTGGATGCTAGTTAGGTGTAGCCTACTGAGGGTGTTTTTCCTAAATCGTTTCTCACTATCACTCTAGGAAAATGGAAGCACATCCATTATAAATTCTAATTTCTTCATTCCAAACCCGCCAGTGTAATTTAAATGTGAATAGCCTAGATGGGTGGGTGGTATGACACAGTGAAAAAACTATGGCTTCGACACAGAAATGTGTGAGATTCACTTGGACTGATCACTTATGCAATTGCTTGTTCCTCACAGCTCCTCGACACGAGAACAAACGTTCCTGGTTGTACAGGATATACCCTTCCGTCATCCACCGACCTTTCACAAGATGTAAACCTGGAGCCTTGACACACAACTGGGGTCAGAACCCACCCAACCCCAACCAGGTGTGTGTTTCTTCACTGAAATAGTTGTGCATGTTTGTGTGGTAGAAAATATACATCACTAGCTGGGACTTATTAATTTGTTACCATGATATTATAAACCTGAAAATAGCCACATGATGTCACTCTACATGATCCGGAATTCAATAATGTTATAAACATGACATGTCATTGAATTGTGATGATAAATTGTAATGAAGTAATTCATTTCCAGTCACAGATAAGAAAACTAAATTTTTGTTGATTGTATATGTTCCTGTGTCTTGCCACTACTATCCTTAAATATTTAGAGCACGACAAAATGTGTTGTTGGGACAGAATACATCTGTAGGTCCAGCTACATATTTTGAGAGAATGGGCTGGTTCACAGGTTCGTGGATGCATGCCTCACCCAGTTTTTGTCCAGTAACCTATACCCCATTAAGTCGATCTCTCTTAGAACTTTGTAATTACAGGTGTTCACAAAAACAATCTATGTTAGTATCTAAGTTACTCAAATCTGACTGGATAACAATTCATAGTTTTGAAAATATTGCATCTTTTTCTCTCATTTTAGCACCAAATGGTGGGCTTGAGTTAAACATTGAACAATAAAATATGGAAAATAATTGATGTAAAAAGGTTAGTTTCTAATAACAAGGGGGGGGCGCGAGGAGAGGGGTTGTGGAAAAACAATATCAATACAACATGTCATAATACGGTAATGAGTGTTGGTACTTTGTTTCCTTTTATTCGTGCAAACTGTCATTTGTACTATCAGCAACTTAACATTACTATCTAAGAAAACAATAATATTTAGTACCGCATCTTAATACACGCGCGCGCACACACACACACCTCTATTATAATTTTTTTTTGTAAATTTGAAGTAATTTTTAGGTAATTTTACAGGTCATTTGGAGGTAAAAAATGTCTAGGCCCTGGTAATTAGAAATGTTCAAAGTAAAGGTGTATTATTATGTTTGCTACCAGATGAGATGGTTGCCATTCAGTATTCCCAGTGCTGATGACAAAGTTGATTTCTCTGAAGCTCTCCACACAATATGTGGAGCGGGAGACCCCATGACACGGTCAGGAATAGCAGTCCATATCTTCCTGTGTAACACATCCATGGAGAACAAGTGCTTCTACAATTCAGACGGCGACTTTCTTATTGGTGTGTACAAGATGATCAAACATTCACAGTAATCATAGATGGTATCAATTTTAATATAGGGAAAACCTAGAGTCCTATATTCTGGCATGTTCATTCTGACACATGAGATCAGGATTTGATTCATATTCTGGCTAGGTGCACTAGGAATAGTTTTTTAATCCTTTATTATGGCAAAAGCAGGTGTTGTTTGTTTCTTTTTTAATTGAGTCATTAATAAAATTGTGATAAAACAAATAAATAAAAAACTTATTCAAAGTATGTTTTCCTTAACAAGAAAAATTATAATTTTACAAATAATATATTTTCACTTTATCATAATTTAATTTTAGCACAAACACTGCAACCAAACTCCAGACCAAGAAAGTACACTTGGCAAAACGAGAATGAACCGATTTCACAGTGAAATATTTTCTAACTCTTCTGGGAATCTAGCTTAGTAGGCAGACACTGCCGACTAAGCTAGAGTGTGAAACGTTTATTAAAAAAAAATTCTTGCATTTTTGTTTCAAGTACCCCAACAAGGGTCACTGGCCATCACAACAGAATTTGGTAAGATGGAGGTTGATATCAACGAGATATGTGTTATTCAGGTAAAATAGGCTACAAGTCCCATAAATAAATACATTTAAAGCTGCTTAGCAGTGTTGCCTGCCTGTGATGTAGCAGAAAGTAAAGATAATATTTCATATGTTAAGGTATTTAGGTTTTAGTCGACAAGTTTTAATGATATAACATTGAAACAAAAACCATAAACGCTTAAATAATTCTAAAAATAGTCTTAAATTGTTGAAAAATTATTTTTAGAATCTTGAAGTAGTTTTTTTATAAACATATTTTTTAATCCTCCACAACTTTTAGTTTATCTATGAAAATCACCAGGATCCAGATAAAAAAGTTCCTCAAAGCATGTCTATCTAGAATAGGAAACAAGGAAAAGTTTATTTGGAAATGCAAATCAACTTTGTTCAGAGCAGCTTCGGTGGCAGCATGGTCTAAGGTGCCACACTCACAATAGAATAGACTGCCAAAGATAAGGATATTGGAATTTGATCCCGGTTGGATGTACCGAGTGTGGTTTCCCATAAATAATTTTCCACTCTCCCTCCATACAAATGTGGGCACACTTCCTCTAAATTCAACCTTTCTAATCCTTAACACATTAGTGTAATTAGCACACAGTCTTATAATCCAAACGGGTACTAAGATGCTGTGTTAAAAAAAAACTTTATCCAGGCACAAATAGTAGAGAGAGTGTTTATTCTCGCCAGCAGAAGGGAGGGGTTTTCAGCAAATAGATGAGGCTTCACAAGTTGAACTGATAACTTTCTTCCCTTACTTTCTATTTCATACATTGGTGTCTTGTAGTGTTTGGTGTATGGAGTTAAGATGTAACCTGCTTCACAAAATAGCTTTGAATTCACCAAGTAGGCAACAATGTTAAATGCAGTTTAAAAACTAATACTATATAATAAATAGAATAAACAAAAGCTTATTCAAGCATGCCCTTTATTCTGAAACTTAGTCCAAATACTATATTAGTAATCATTTAACTGTGTAGTAGTGTAGTAAGATGTCAAATTTTATTAATCTCAGGATTTGAAATATAAAAATAGAATAATTCCTTAGTTTACAATAACTCTGAACGTTTATCCTCATATTATATAAAACTTTTAATTAAGCCTCACCAGCCTAGTAAGCTAAATTATACCTTCTTACCCTAGATTAATGTTGAATAGCTGGTGCAAATAAATCATTTAAATGTAATCTTTCACATGTTTTCTTAGCAAGGGATGAAGTTTAGCGTGAATGTCAAAGGACCAACTCGTGGCTATATCCTTGAAGTATTTGACAACCATTTTCAACTTCCCAATTTAGGACCAATTGGTGAGTTGTTTACTGTTAGCTTAATGAAGCTATGTGAGTGAACATTATACTTCCCTTTTCTGAAAGCTCTCACTTTAAATGGATGGTGTTAATTTTGACAGCTGGAAACTAGATATGAGATTTTATATAATACAAGTTATCTATTTATATGGAAACAAAATTGGCAAATATTTAACCCTAGGCCATGTGAAACATCACACCAAGCAAAATGAAGTTGAAATTGTTAATTTGCAGGAGCCAATGGTTTGGCCAACCCTCGGGACTTCCAGACACCTGTGGCATGGTATGAAGACAGGGAAGTTCAAAACTTTCAAGTTATCTCTAAATATCAAGGCCACTTGTTCAGAGCTGAACAAGACCACAGCCCATTTGACGTTGTTGCTTGGCATGGAAATTACGTCCCTTACAAATACAATCTTGCCAACTTCATGGTGATTAATGCTGTGAAGTTTGACCACTGTGTAAGTATGTGGAAAGATTTAGATTGAATTATTAAGCTTAACCCTATGCAAGGTCTAGGAAGTAGTTTTGAAACTTGAATAATTATTTAATTTGTAATGGTTTTTGATACTTAAGCTTTGTGACCACAAAGCAATAATTTAATTGCTAGGATTGGTGATGGCATAATAGATCAGAAGAGTTAGCTTTGTAATAGCATGGTTGTCTCTGACCAAGAAGACAAGATGCACCAGAGCTGGTGTTTTCCATTCCACTACTGACTTTCCATTTCCTCTTTGGGTGAATTTCTTTAAAATTCATCCTTTGCACCATGTGTATAAGATTTGTGTTAGTTGCATACAATCCAAGGCAGTAGAAAGAATCTTAAAAAAAAACCTACACCTGTATACACACAGTCTATGGTGTCAAGCTCACAATAGACTGTATTGCCAGTGACAAAGAAGTTGAAATTTGAAACTCAGGGAATACTGAGTGTGGTTTTCCCATCTCCTCTCAAAGCTGATGCGGGTTCATGTCCTCTAAAGTGCCCTGCTTAGTCATACCTTTTAGACTAAGTCATTAATAACATTGCTGAAAAAGAAACTAATTAAAAAAAAAGTTAACTAACCTAAATTTGAGTAGTTTTAGGTTAGTTTATTTTGTATAACTTTTCAGGACCCTTCCATCTTCACCGTATTAACTTGCCCATCTAGCAAAGTCGGCACAGCCATCGCAGACTTTGTGATATTTCCACCACGCTGGTCCGTTCAGGAACATACATTTAGACCGCCGTATTATCACAGTAAGCCAATCAAATCATAGTTTGAAAAGTACATACAAGTATTAAAATTTTATTCATGCATCTTACCTGTTTATAAGCATTTAATGGAAGAAATTTTAATCTGATTTGCACAAATATTTTTAATATCGAATCTTAAAAATATAACCGTGTAAAAGATAAAAATATTGAAATTTGTTTAGGAAATAGTATTTACAGCATAAATTTAATATAACACAATTATTTTAATGAGTATTCTTTATTACAAGACATACTATTAGTAATTTTGAGCCCTCCTCCACACACAAATATTATCACACATGATTTATTTGTTTCATTTATAAAGTTCACCTTTTTGTATGGCACTATGTTTTATAAATTTGATCCATTAATATTAAATCAGTTTTCTCAAAGGTGAATTGAAGTCTGTCGTCATGAATGATTTTTTAATATATCATACAATTCAAATTTTGTATGTTTTTCAAACTGCCTGATAATTATTATAAGACATAATGTTGGCATTTTTATTTTCCGCCTGATTCAAGTATTGAGGTATATAATGGTAACAATGAAAAGTGAAATATGTTTACTGTCACGTTGTCTGCAGGGAACTGTATGAGCGAGTTCATGGGGTTGATTCATGGCAATTACGAGGCCAAGGAAGAAGGGTTTTTGCCTGGGGGTGCCTCCCTACACTCCATGATGACTCCCCATGGCCCTGACACTCAGTGCTACGAGGGGGCTTCCAATGATGAACTCAGACCTGCTAAGGTTGCTTATGGCACACAGGTACATACAGAAAACCAAATATGCTTTCATATGTTATTTAATCTTGGTTTAGAAGGAACTACTACCCACTTTGAGGGTTAAAATGGTCTGAAGCCCCACTCCTGCAATAGATTGAACTGCCGATGACAGGGAGATTGATTGAGGTTTGTAACCGGTTGGGTCAAGTGAGGTTTTTTTTCCAAAATGGTTTTCCATTCTTCCATACATCCTCTAAATTCATCCCTAATACATTAACTTAGTTAGAATATATGGGTATAACCCAATAAGTTAACTCTTAATTAGGGCTCTACAAATACTCAGATTTCAAACTTCAAGCCAAAGATGAGCTTTAAATAGATACTCAAACTCGGTTGGGGGGGTGAGGGGGCAGGAAGGGGCTTGAAAGATCTATGGGTTCACAATTTCGAGGGGAGTTTTTGTCTTGCATTGTGTGTCTGGCAATGAATGACTACTTGTTTACTCTTCTTTCTACTTGTTGGGATGTTTTATGTTGAAGTTTGAAGGTGCGAGAAAGGATAACCTAACAAAGAAAGTACTGAGCAGCAGATGGCCATTTAAATGTTGAGGTCAGCCAGCACCCGAGTAAACTGGTTTTGATGATGAAAGAGAGTATGAGGCTTAGATAAAAAAGATTTAGTATGGTATCTAACTGTAGGGATTTTAGATCTCAAATAGCTTAGTGTAAGAATATATCAAATTCGTCTTAATGTAAAAGTGTACTATATACAACATAAAAAAAATATCATTCTCCAATTTATGTCTCTGAACAGCGAACAGCTGCGCCACAGATGGGCAAGGAATAATAGAGTAATTTATTCTTAAATCTTTGCATGTAAAAATATTTTCATAAATTCTTTTATTTCAAACTTTCCTTCAGAAAACAATTTTTTAATTTTTTTAAGCACCGCTACTTACCACCCATTTGGGTTACAGGCTAGTCTAAATTAAATCATAATTCATTTTTAAGTTACTATCAGAGTATATTTAAAATTTAATCTTATTTTTGATTATGAATTTTTTAAATTATTAAAAAAATAGATTATAAATTATTATTTCTTAGTGATTTAAAAATAAGCCATTTTGAATTTTTAAACTTTTTTTAATAATATAAGTACAAGTATTATCTCATTAAAAATAATGAAAATAGTATTAAAACATGTTTTTTATTTACATAATTAAGTTTTTAAAATTATACGAGGTGTGGCTATTAAATAATCCAACTGATGCTGCTCCCAGCAAACTGCGAGTGTGCCGCAACATGTTTGAACATGACTGTGTCTGATGGTCCTTCCCCCACCCTGAGCTCGCTAGACAAGCCAGCAGGTCACTCAGTTTGACTGTAGCAGTTGATTGAATTAGTCTACGCACTAGTGGCACGTCAGAAAAATGCCAAGTGGTCAGACAGAGCAACGGGTTAACCTCAAGTTTCTTGTTAAACTAGGGAAAACTGCCACAGAAGCTTATGCAATGTTGAAAGAAGTCTACGGGAATGAATGTTTATCCCACATACAAGTTTTTGAGTGGTTTAAACGGTTTAAAGAAGGGCGTGAAACGACCGAAGACGATCGGCGCCCTGGACGGCCCTCAACGTCAAAAATGGACTAAATCATTGAAAAAATTGGTAAATTAATTTGCGATGATCGTCGTCTGAGCATCCAAGTGCTTTCTGAAATGACAGGAATCGACAAAGAAAGTGTTAGACAGATTTTGCATGAATCATTTAACATGCGGAAGGTTTGCGCAAAAATGGTGCCGAAACTCCTCACTCCCAAGCAAAAGGAATCAAGACAGAACATTTGTACTGACATCCTAAATAACATCACCACTGATCCAGATTTGTTAGACAAGGTGATTACTTGTGATGAATCATGGTTTTTTACTTACGATCCCAAAACAAAGAGGCAATCCATGCATTGGAAGAACCCAAGCTCGCCAAGGCAAAAAAAAAAGCCAGGATGAGCAAATCTAAATTCAAAGCAATGATGATTGTCTACGTTCACTGGGTACTCGAGGGTTAGACGGTCAATCAACATTTCTACATGGAGGTTCTGACGGCCCTACGTGAGCGTGTGAGAAGACGAAGACCTGATTTGTGGAAGACCAAGTCCTGGGTCCTTCACCAAGACAATGCACCAGCCCATTCTGCCTTATCTGTGAAAGCGTTCCTCGCAAAATACGGCATTACCGTGTTGGAACATTCACCGTACTCACCCGACCTTGCCCCCTGTGACTTTTTTCTATTTTCCAAGGTTAAGTCGGCGCTGAAGGGGACAAGATTTGAAAGTGTGGAAGCGGTTAAAGCAAAAGCGACAGAGATTCTCAACCAGCTGACAGAAGAGAACTTCCAGCACTGCTTTCAACAATGGAAACATCATATGGAGCGGTGTAGGGATCGCCAAGGGGAGTACATTGAAGGCGATAAAACTTCTGCTATAATTGGTGATGAATAAAAAGTGTTATGACTTCAGTCCGGTTATTTAATAGCCATACCTCGTATATTTATTCAACCCAAGTTCAAATCGGCTCAATACTCAAGAGCTTGTTGAGAAACTTACTTGAGAGCAATGCGAATAAAAAAAACTTGAGCTCGCAGACCCCTATATAATACTTGCACTTATAAAAGAAATATATCAAAGCATCTATTGACTGTCACAAAAGTTGAAGTGCTGTGTTTAAAAAACAAAACCCATTAATACAAAGATGAAGCTCACATTATATAATAAATTTAGCCAGGGCCACCCTTAGTAGATGTGGGGCTCTAAGCAAACTTTGTTTCCAGAACTCGCAGTTATCTGCCTTACCTGCACCACCCCACCCAAAAATTAAAAAAAAAAATTTGTTTACTGTTATTACAGTAGTTTACACCTATAAACAAATGTTCAGCCATATAAAGTATCAGGAAATCAGTAATAATAATAATTAATGCTAGTGGCATACATATAAGGGTTGATTTCTCCCCAACCCTTAGTTCAATTTTATTCCTAACAAACTTGATCTGTATAAAGGTACAAAGAACAACTTTGCCAAGTTTGAATTAAATTGGTTAGTGAGTGCAAAAGTTGTTGTGATATATATCTACCAAAAACAGATACAAATCGGTGTGTTAAAACAGAGAACTTGCTTTACTTATTTAATAAATCAAACCACATTTAAAAAAAAATCATTTTTACACTGATATTTGCTAGATTGCCTATACAGGGAACCTACTCTATGAGCACATAAGAAAAATGTTCCCAGCCCAACTTGTTTTTCCCCTCTTATCACCTAAGCAAGCGTTGGGCCCTGTGAGGCTGCACTGTTTACATACCCCAAAGAGCAGCCCTGAATTTAGCCACATCATTTTTAAACTGGTGTTAGTGGTATTTTTCTTTTGATATCTTAGACCTGATGTGATTATTAGTAACGAGTTGTTTTCTAATCCAAGGAATGGATGTGTGATGATTAATAATGACTTGCTCTCCAATCCAAGGGGACAGAATAAGATTCATCAGAAGTGCAAATATGTAATAAATGTACCAACATGCAATTGCAATAATGATAAGAAACCACATTGTGTAAATACCCTTAGTACATTTTGAACATGTTAGAATTACACGTGTCGGTGAACTTATAAGTATTTATTTAGACATTCTTGGATGTTTTAATGGCCATCAACACAAAGGTAATTTGCATGGATATTTCTAGTGCAACTAACTGGGTCAAATTATAATAAGTTCGATAGAAACTACTAGTACAGCTGAATAGCTTAGAGATGCAAAGCTATTGACATTTTAGTTAGTTAGGAGGATATTGACACTGAATATTACAATCACTTTGAGAGTATTTCTGGTTTAAAACACAACCACACAATCTAGAAGACTATCGTAATGACACTTGATGTTAGTTAACCACAGGATTTAGTAAAAGAGGTAAATTTGACTAAAATCAACACTGCTAATTATAAAGCAGTTTATTAGATTCTCTTTGCTAGTATGAGAAAAGTGTGTTGAAAATAAAATCCTCTGGATATTACTACCCATCTGAGCTATACACATTTTAACTAAGTTAATGGGATTTGGATTAGAAAGAACTGAAAGGAAATTGCTCTAAATTTGCATAAAGGGAAATTGGAAACCATATAAGAAAAAACTGCCCTTGTACACCTGCCTATTACCGGCAAATCAGATTATACAAGCTTGACATTAGTCTACCACTGATGTGGGAGTTGATATAATATTAAATGAGGGTCCAAGGAAGCAATATGGACAGAGCTCTGACCGAATTTGTGTTTGTTTGTTTGTTTGTTTACTATGCACATAGGCCTTCATGTTTGAGAGCTCCTTGAGTCTGGCTGTGACAATATGGGGGGAACTCACATGTGAGAAACTAGATAACAACTATTACAAGTGCTGGCAGACTCTCAAGAAACATTTTGATCCTGCCTGGAGGCCACAAACTCACTAACAGATATATATGCACGCAAGCAAAGAGAGACAACTTTTCATGTGTGTTCCCTAACAGTTATATTTACTTACTAGCTTAAATAGGTTTGTAATATATATAAATGAGTTGTTTCATAATTAAAATGAAATACAAATCCTTATTCTTAAATGATACATTAAAGTCTTTGCAGTTTTCATTAGATAATGTTAATCAAACCTTTAGTGAAAATCTATATATTCTTAATTTAGTCTGGAACATTGACAAAGAATGGTCTAAGAAGTTTGAACAATGAGAACATTCATTTTAAGAATGATATTTTATATTTTTAATGTGTACGTTGTTTCAATATTTTCATAAACCAAAGTAGAGGGGGAGGTAAACAAAAAGCATGGTGGCATTATTGCATTATGTACCTAGTTTCTTCAGTGATAATTAATTTGAAAAATTATTTAAAGTAGTAAATACTTTTTTCAATGTATGTACTAAATTGTGAATGCTACTAATGAGCATAAATCAGCTCCATAGTTAAATTTAAAAAAAATATAGCATTATAGCATGCAAATAGTTATGTGGTTAAAATTCGACCAAATAATACATTATCATTACTCATCAACAATTGTTTCCAGCATATGGCTGAGTCAGTTTAGTAAAATGCCTCCATCATCCTCTATCATTCCACCACTCTTCCTCCTTTAATTTCTTCCATTCTTCTCCACTCCCCTGAACACTTTTTGCCATCTGTTCCTTCCATCTCTTTATTGGCCTTCCTTGTGGTCTTTTTCCTACATAATTCATCCCCATAATTCTCTTATGTATTCTCCCATTTTCTATTCTCATTACATGACCATAACATCTCACCCTCGCTTCCTCTACTATCTCATGTACTCCCTGTACCCTCACTCTTTCCCGGATAACTTCATTCCTAATCTTGTTTCTCCTTTTGACAGCTAACATGCGATCAAACACTTCATTCTCGTGGCCTCCACTTTCCTAGCCTCTCTTACATCCACTGTCCATGTTTCTGCTGCATATGTGATTATGGGTACTAAGTATGCCCTATACAGCACTTTCTTACATTTTAAGGGCACTTCTCTTCTCCATAGCAGGCCTGTTACACATCTACAAAACTCTCCCTGATGTATTCTTCTCATTAAATTCACTCTACTTTCACCTTTCGCCTCAACCATGTTTCCAAGATATTTTACGTTCTGTGCTTTTTTTCTGCTCTACTCCATCCAAATTTATAGCCTTATCCTCTTCCGTGTCAATCACTTCACAGATTGCTATTGCTAAATTTCATTCCACTCTTGTAGTTGTTCCTGTATTTCATCTTCCTTCTTCCGCCACACCATCAAGTTATCAACAATTTCATAATTTAATAATTCTCTATAAGGAAAAGATTTTTTTGCTTTAGGAGATAAATAATTATATTTGAAAGAAGGTACAGGAAAGGTGGATAGAAACAATTTTCCTCTTTCTACCTTTTGTATATTTTGGTTTTCTTTTTAAAAGGTTGCGTTGTGCATTTCAAACTCCCCCAGAAAAGTTTTTATCTTTCAAAACTAAGTTGACATCACTGAAGCTAGCTTCCTGTTTAGTCTTATTCCTACTCCTTATTAAGGAAGATGTCATGAAAGCATCGAAATATAAGTGATGGTAAATACGTGCTAATGCTTTTAAATTCTTTGTGGCTTCATTTTTCTATAATTATATATTTATATGACCACAGCAACTTAAGAATTAATGGTACTCCTACGTTTTCTAAAATTCAGATCCAGGATTTGTAGGTAAAATGAAGCTTCAGGTTAAAATTAGAAAAATAGTGGATTCGACCCAACTTTTATATCCATAAATGATGTCTTAAAATAATTGTAAGGAAATTAAGACTTCATTTCTTTTACAAAAATCATTATAAAGTTTATAAATTTGTTGTTTGGAGAATCTTTTTTCTCAAATTTCAAGACCCTGCAGTCTGCACAGGTCTAATTTTTATTTGTTCCTACTTGAGCGACTTTAAACGCAAAGCAACAGAAATAAACGACTTTGCAAATTACAAATTCATCAATGTTCAAAATATAGTATGGGTGAATTTAAACCAAAAACATGTTCATTAATTGTAAATAAATAACAAAAATTATTGTTGTATTATATTGTTTTTTTGAAAAACAAAAGGAACAGTAATAATTTGTACAAACAAGGAAGAACATATAGCAGTATAGAGTACGTCATTCACATATCATGTGAGCTTAAGAAATACGGGTAAATGCCAAACTGAAGTGTTTTCATGTAATTTCTTATTAGAAACATAAGTGAATATAATTAAATAAATTGTGTTTGTGTCACAAAAGTGTTTAAGACTTATGATGCACCGGCTTCAAGCTCGGAGGCTGGAGTCTCAGGCTCCTCATCATTATAGATGTTCTCTGCCATTTGCCAAACCTACAAAATAAAAATTGACATCAAGAGTTCAACAGACTTAGCATAAATTAAGATTTAAGTTGAAAGCTACAATTTGGAAGTATAAACCATTAATCAGCCTTGAGTTGGTTATCTAATAATTGTTTTAAAAAAAATGACTAAAACAAGAACATACAAACTTTCAACTAATGAAACTGAATTGCTTAGTGAAAGTTTGAATTTAAATGTGTGTCCTAACATGGGTTGCTGAGATGAGTAAGCATAGTTGATTTATCCTCTTTAAAAAAACCCATTAATTTAAGTTTTAACTTTGTACTTTTAATTTTTTTTATTCAAATATGTTTAAGTTTTTATCCATTACTCCTGGCGACTCTATATCAAAAACAAGCATATTCCATAATTTTGCCCGGTGCTCTTTTCTAAATAAAAGAACCCAAACCTTGTGGAGGATCTCAAAGTTTCATAGATCTAAAATATATTATTATTATTATTAGCACCGCGTCTTACTACCCGTTCGGGTTATACGCACTTACGCTAATGTGTAATGGTAGGGTGATTGTGAGATGAAATGAAGGACCTACAGTTTAACATGGAATCCAAACCACGGTGGAGACCTGGCATTCCTCACATTCACAAGATCTAAAATATAAAATAAACATTTTCCCCCCCTCAAAGATACTTTTCTGTACAGATAAAAACACTCCCAAGTTATTTACCTGCATAATATTATCCTCAGACACTGAACATATCACCCAGGGTTCATTTGGGTTCCAGGAGAAATCAGAGATCTTTGCTGTGTGACCACCATGAATGAACTGAAAGGTACAATACACCATTTTATTTATATATTTGGCTAGCAATGAGACTCAATGATTAAATTATGTTATAATATTTGGAAAATAAAATACAGGGAAAAATAAACTAAAATTGAGTGAAGAAATTCCATCTGGAAAAAGAAGACAAAATGTGTGTAGAATCCAATGCACAAAGGTGATCTACCTCAAAAACCTTACAAGAACATCCAATATACCAAGTCTATCACCGTCAAATACTAACGAATGCTTCACTATTTTGGTGAGAAACAAAGCGAGACAGTACATACAAAAATATCAATGGACAGAGAAAGAGAGCTATTTTATGAAATTGAAAGTGTACCCACACAATGTTGTTTTCTTTTGTAGAAAATGTCACACACATATATTGAAACACAAGTAATGTTATTTTTATTCCAGCAGTATTGCTTTTACCAAACAAGGGGGTGGGAGGTTAGAGGAGAATATCCCTTTAGACCAACAATGATCTACTCCATTTTGAGTTAAAAACACTGTGGTAAACTCTTGTTGATGTAAAATAATATTTATGACACCTTAATGTTTATCTATTATGTCTATAAGAAAGATAGGAACTATCTTCTATTAAGGCCTGGTTGTAATCTTTACTTGGTAAGCCAATGGATAGCCAGTTCCCAATGCCAGAGGTGAGGACAATTTCATTGTTTGAGAAATGCTATCAATATTTTTGTGATGTAACAAGTTTTAAGTTTAGACTCTGGGTAATAGCATGGACGGGTGGAGGTTTGTTAAGATCCTTATGATTGGTGATGAAACAATCAATGTTCATTTGCTGTCTGAGAGAGCCTGTAATAAAGCCTATGTATTCTGCATCACATAATTGGCATTATTGTTGATATATGTACCAAGTTATTTGTTTTACAGTTCTAATAACCAAGGATTATGCATTCCATTTTATTTACTTTATTATTGGGGGATGAAGCTGGTAGGTGATTGTACTGCAACAGAGATTGCCACAGGTGTATGATTCTTTGTGAATTAGGATGGTTAGGGCAAAATATAATTAAGGCTCTGAAAGTTCTCGGATTTTGCGTTTCGATCTGACCTAGTAATTTTAAAGCTTCATGATATACATACAAATCAACTTTTAAAACAAAATGGTAGGTATAGGCTATTTAATTTTGATGATATCGGCAGTTTCAATTAGAAAGTGATATTAATTTTACCAATTTGTTAAGTTACAGAATGATTTATAAATGAAACTGCTGATTAATAACTTAATAAAAGCTCTAAAACTACTTTCGACCAATAAACTTTTTCAATATTATCATCCATTTTCAATTAGCTTTGATTGAAGTCACATTGCCATAACAGGGCAATGAAAATAAAAATTAGCTAAATAGATTAAAAAATAATTATTTTTACTATTTTTACATTGTCCTTTTTAAATTGATAATTTCAGTTAACTTAAATAATAAAAATTTAATAAGAATACATATAGAAGAATGGAAACAATTAAAGGAGCAAGGATAGAGGAAGATGGGGGCATTTTGCTGAACTGACCCAGCCAAAGGCTGGAAACATTTGATGATGATAACTAGGTTTAACTTAAAAATTAGCTTTAGTTACTATTTAGTTAAGACTTATGTAAGTAAATCTCTCTAAGATCAGTGTTGATTAACATTAAAATAAATATTTTATGAACCTTACAACATTTACATAAAAAAAAGCCCTTACTATTTAATATCGTCTATTAAAAATATTATTTTTCATTTTAAAGTATGAACATCAACTTTAACCCGCTCCTTGGTTGAGGGAAATAAATTTTCTAGAATGGGATCTTTGATTTATTATAGGAAAATTATGTTGTTTTTTTTTGTCTGGCAATTTAAGGTGAAAAAGACAAATAACAATAACTTATGCTACTTTATAATAATAGATATAGTTTTAATTCCAATAAATCTCACTAAAATCAACCTAAGAGACAACTATTCACAAATAAAAGACCTAGTAGTCAATTTCACAAAATGATCTAATTTTGTTTTATTTTGTTAAAGTAAAGTATATTTAAAAATGCTACAATGCACTTTAAAGGTCTGAGCGAGAATGACATTTTGACTTTGGGAAATTTTCAAGTGGAAAATAATAATTGCCCGTGGAAACCGAAAAAAAAAAAA